>JAGFBR010000338.1:0-16315 GCA_019925795.1 Dendrobium chrysotoxum | reverse complement strand
GTGGAACATGGAATTACGGTTTGCAAATGAGAAGCTACTTTCCATCATGTGGGACGTCGCCTTCATGCAAAGGAGAATTTTTTGTATATCTACATGAGATTTTGATGCGGCTCACATTGTCGGCTTGAACCTTAATTCAAACGATCGAGATATTATAACGAGCCTCAGTCATGAATTCCGACCAGAGCTTGTCATTAGCGTCTTATTGCAGGGGCCATACTTTTCGCTCCCAAGCCACCATCAGCATCTCTTGCATGCCGTGATGAGACGTAGCATATCAGTCAAGGGTAAGATGTTCGTGGGTCATGAAACAATTAAGTGTCCACACAGAACCTTTCGCACTATATTTTTGATCCCAGATTGTACAATGCACTAAGTACTAGTGGCGAGGAAGTGACCAATGCAGGAAGTCTTTCGGTAGGCCAATCTAGCATTTAGAGTAGCTGACAGATTCTGGGCCCCTCAAGTTTGCAGGAAGTCGGCATTACATCTGTTTCAGTGGAATGTTCCAGGGAGCTCATTTGAAGAGAAGTGCACACCACAAATTCTCCCAATATTCCTTGCCATGCTTGTCTTGGCAGTGCCTCACAAGTGAGGTCTTTTTAAACTTACCTGCCTCTTTTACCTGCTCATGTTATGTCTTGCATACACGTGCTTCGTATCAGCAAATTTTAGGCTAGCGACATGCTTCTTCCTCTGGTAAAAAGATCCGGATTACAAAAGCTATGTTTAGGGTGCAAGCTTGAAAAGGACGAAGGCGGGAGACCGGAACTCTACAAAGGAATTTGGGAGATTCATTTGTTGTCATCCATTTTACCTGACCTAGAATTACAGAGATCCTTGTCTCAGTAAATTG
Source organism: Dendrobium chrysotoxum (assembly GCA_019925795.1). NCBI lineage: Eukaryota > Viridiplantae > Streptophyta > Magnoliopsida > Asparagales > Orchidaceae > Dendrobium > Dendrobium chrysotoxum. The sequence goes on along the minus strand of JAGFBR010000338.1, from coordinate 15,459 downwards.
AATAGCCTCCCTGACTCTTAAAGTGTCACAGGGCCTTCAGCTTTGTGGAGAACAGCTTCGGAAATGTTTTGCTCTGGCGATGCAAAGACAGATCATTTCTAAGGGTTTTTTGTGGGAAAGCAAATCTTGGTAAATTCAAATGCTCTGCAAATTGCATGAATATTGCCACTCAATCATTCCTGCTCTTATTGTACTTGAAGATTGGAATATGCCCTGCAAGAATCGTATTTGGCCTAACAAGTGAATGCAAATTGAATCTCCTTGAGGCTCGCTATTTTGTCTTTGAGGAAAGTTTTTTGAAATCTTCCTGGTGTTCTAATACCACCTTTGCATTTGTACAAAATTAGAACACAAGAATGCCTTTATTTGGGTGAACTGAGACATCCTCCTGGACATTTCTCTTTCTGATTATATGCCCTACAGACTACTTTTCTTGCAGAAACAAACCGGCCTAGAGTCTCACGCAAGAACCAGACATTGGCTGATTTTCTAAAATCGTGGAGTATTGGCATCCCACAAAAAATGGAGGATACCGTCCAGAAGACTTCAAAGCCACAAAACCCATGGAATTGTGGCTTCAATGTCAAGGATGTGTTCATGGTTGTGGAAGAGTTCATGAGTGGAAAGCAAGTGCCACAAATTTGGTACAGTATGAGGCAATATAAAGTGTCCATATTGTAACGGACGGGGAGGAAAAACATGTCATTGTAATTCGGTGGCAAATAGCGAGTTCCTCATGAAGGGTTATCACCCTGAAAACCCTCCACCAGAAATTGTGCCCCAACGGACTCTTGCTAGAATTTCTTGGATATGCCCAGAATGTAATTTGTCGTATGTATCTAGTCCTAGGCAAAGATTGTTTTACGGAGCAATGTGTCCTCATTGTAATAAAACAAAAACAAAGCATCCAAGTATAGCAGACGGGGCCCCTCATCTCTTAGAAGAATGGGATTATAGCAAAAATACAGAAAGTCCTCACAATCTCAGATTAGGAAGCAATTTGAAAGTTTGGTGGGTGTGCAAGGGACTGTCATCACAATTGGGAAACACAAGTTCATCATAGGGCTTTGCGTAATTATGGGTGTATGAAATGTAGAGAAGCATACAGATTCTCACAGAGGCCTATAATTGAGAATTGACCTCTCACATCAGTCTTGTGACTCACACTCAATGCTATTCTCCTGAGTACAATGCAAGTATTGCAACCTTGGCTTGAAATTGAATAACATTGAACTCAATCACATTAGAAAATGACTTTTTGAAGCGTTGAATGTCTCTCATTTGCATTTTATGGTATCTTTGTCTTAAGCTCATTGCACCTTGGTTTGAATGTCTCAACTGAAAAGTAAGATTTGCGGTCATTGATTTTTAGTGCTCTTTTCCTGACCTAGGAAATATGTTTTATTTTTGAACTTGCATTCTAATTTGTATCTTCAAATCTCAGGATTCACTTCAATTCTGTAAAACATGAATGTGTGCCTATGATGGTGCTGAGATTGTTGTGCTGCATGATACTAAGCAAATTTCAGGTTTATAAGGAGTATTGATTTCTGTGAGTCTTAGTGGTGTATGACATTCAAATAATTAAATTTGCTCGTCTGAGAGTCCAGATTACTAGAACAAACCTTTCCAAGTGTGGCTTGTTCTTTAGTCACACCCCATTAACATTTGGTTTTGCAGATCTCATAGGAAAAATGGGTCTTGTAGGGTGAAAGATTGCCTACAAGCTGCACTGAATCTTACAGAATTAATAAATAAGTGGGCTACACACATAACAAATCAAGTTACCAGGACAACAACGCCAAGTTGCACCTTTTACATGTGAACGGATACAGAGTCTGATCTCACAAAGTAAACAAATACAAGATGGAAAAGTTGAGGACGACCTCTGTAATTTTTCTGAATCAAGAAAGAATGAGACAGGTTGACTATTAGAACATGAGCATTTTCATCCTTGGGAAAGCCATACAAATCAGATCCTTATCTACTTATGATTATAAACGGAAACATTGGATCAAAATTGCCACTCGCTCTGCAATCCTGCCTTGATGTGGAAATTTGAATGAGGACGTTTTGTTGCTATGAGGCTTGGCATAAGCAGCAACTTTTCATCTGGATATGCTCTGAGATTGATCTCGGCCAGAATCTGAGATTCTTCATTATTCCCATCTTTGCTTGGTGACCTGCATACAAGAAGCACTAAAAAGAAGGCTTTGGAGATTGAAAGTTTAAAAAAGGCAATAGTATGGGCAAGGTGATAAGATTCTTGTCCATATAGATTGGGAATAAAAAATACTTCTAGTATCAATTTCTCTTAGGAAACAGAAGGAAATTTGCAATGATGACGCTTTGCCCTTGTAAGATTATTTTAAAATCTGGTGAACTAGAATGAATAAGAATTGCAAAGTGGCAGACTACAAAAATTGCTGGCTTTCTGGGATCAAATACTGTCAGCTGTGACATTTCTTTTTGAGTATGTCTTTAGTATCAAATATCTATACAATTTGTGTCACCCCACGCAATATTCAATTGGAGATTAACGACCCCGATCAGGATATTGGCTTCAGATTGGTTTCACAACAGATCTTCATCATTTAAAATTTATAGAGATAATCCGGTAGATAATGCAGCTTCCGGCCACAATCTTGCCATTTTCCGGCATAGAGTATAGAGTGTTTCATGGTTCTAGAAATTAAAATTTGAATTCGGCAAATGCAAGCCTTGCATACACAAAAGAGGCTAGAACATTCTCTGCTTAGTCAGGCTAGAAAAGAAGATATGATTGTGTAGCAAGTGATAGCTGCTTGAGGAATAGAGGGAAAGGATGTCTCTAAATCCCATTTGATCTTCAATAGACACAATCTTTATACACTTTACAACATGTTGCATACACATCATATCTTGTATAAAATCACACCAGATCTCCCCCCCTCCCCTTTTTTGTCTTTTGCTCTTCTCCTCCCGTGCAGGGACTTCTAAGTAAAAGCTTAGGTAGAAAATCCACCTTGCAACAGAAAGGCCAGCCATTGTGTCCAGGAATTGGTAGTGTGCCCAAAGTGAGGCCTGCTGCAATACTGTCCAAGTCTCCCGGGGATTTTACAGGCAGGGAAGTCCAACCTGAAAGAGTTCTTTTGTTATTGAGATTCCTGCGCCTGCACATTCAGTCAGGATGTTGTCAGAACAAACAACGAAAGATTTTTATATCCGTGTTTATTGACAGAAATTGAGCGAATAGTAAGATTTCAGTATAGAATCTGATAGCGAAAGTCTGGTCGTGAAGCTACACCATTGGAATGATATACTTTGTGTACTGGGTGTGGTTGCTGTACTTTACTCTATGGAACTAGGGAGTTAATAATCATTCTATGCAGGACTTGAATGAACTCTAGGTGAACCTTGTGGAATATTGCTATATAGAACAAATCAGCTTTTGCAAATGTAAAAAGGCATCAAGTGTTTTCATTCCCTGAGTGTATATACTATTCTGGGCACTGAATACTGCGCATACAGGACAGTATGGGACTAGGAACAGTACGTGGGGGAGCCCAAGTGAAAATTGTGGAAGCTGCAGAATCAGTCAAAACTGCAGATAATGAAGAGATCAAAAACCATAAGCTCTCTAGTATTGTAGATTATTGCATGGTCCCCATCAATTAGCTCAACAAGACATTTTCACCACTCCACATATATCTCAAGGCAAGAAGTGCATCTACGCAATGTTGCACAAGAGTTTGAGAGATTGGAAATAACTGATAACAATACACTTCAAACTAGGTATTGAACATACCTGTCAAACCAAGTCTGACCTGGTGCCTTCTCACTGTTGAGTTCTGCCCTTCATTTTCAGCATCAGAGCTTTCTCCGCCTTCAAATATGCCATGAGAAGAAGAAGAGGAGTCACTTCTCAGGGAAACATGACTTCCAAGCATAATATCTTCGTTAAGACTCCCAGCCACTTGCAACAAGCTAGTATGTGCATATGAATTTTCTCTGACCCCTATGTCATCCTTGCCTACATGACAGTATGATCCTAAGAATGAGATACTTCAAATTTTTGCCAACAAACACACCAGACTTATGATCTGTTGTCAATTTAGCCTTCCTTTCCATGCCAGATTTGGGCTAATCTTCTCTGAGGTTCAAGCTTCATGAGGCTGCCAATATATTGCAACTTCCACAGCATTTTACTTGGCTTATCTGTATATTAAAGGCTAGCTTTTTAAGTTTATTTAGCTTGAGGGAATGCAAGCTTTGCCTGCTTTCACCCTTAATCTTCAAAAATGTCGAAGGAACACAAAAGGCACACCTTTTAAACCCTCCTAAAAAATAATTACTTGAAGATGCGAGTAGTCTAATATTGGGATATAGGGTGAAAGTTGAGTCAAAGCCTTCAGAAGCATAAAGTGCAGAACAGAGGCTAAGGAGAGAACCAATAGAAAAAGATTTGCGGCAGGGACCGTTTTCATGTCTAAAACGGTGTCTAGGATTGCCAAAAGAAGCCAAAAGCTACAAAACCTTCTACAATTATAATGCAAGATGAGAATGGTTGGGGCCAAAAACCCACCAGAACAGAGAGATGAAGCAATCTGAGCTGAATTTATGTCTTTTAAAATAAAGCACATACAGGGAAGAGAACACGGGGCATTATAACCAAAAAGAGTCATTAAGCCTCTATTTTTCAAGATTGAGCTTGGACTGTTTAGTTCTTCTGCTATACTCCAATCTGATGGAATCTGCTTTGTGCTAGTGGGCTGTTGAATTTGGTGAAGAAAGAAGGTGGGGTTCTCTCAGCAAACGCTAATTTACTTCAGTGAACCACTTCAGTGAATGAATATGGAGAAAGGCAAGATCTGGGAACAACCTACAGACTGCAAAAGGTGTGCAATAGAAAATCCAAAATGTGAGCCAGAAAAAATTGCCCCCAATCCAGAACCTCTACACTGTTGGTGACATTCACTCCCATGCGCCATTGCATCTGAGGAGCCAAATCTGGTACAAAATACATGGTCAGTACAAGGACATTTAGGGATAAATAGCACTTGCTTAAGAATCCCAGACTAATTCTTAAAATCAAGCACAGTGTTTGCAAGTAACAATTAAATTCTGCATATAATTCAAGCCCTTGACTCTCCTATAGATCCAATCAATATAGTCCAATGACAAGGAAGAAGTAGCCAGCAAAAGGACTTTTATAAGGAAGCTTACAAGAGACCAAAATCAAACGATTTCAACTTCCAAGGAGACATTTCCCCTGAATAAGTCGATGTGATTTCAGCACAGCTTGATCTTGACTTCGAATATCATTGGAAAGATTTGTCTCTTGTTAGAAGGTTTCTGTTGGGAGAATCCGAATTAAATTGTGACACTACCTTGCTCCATGCTGGTTCAAACGTGCCCACTATATGATCTCATTTCACAAGTGGGTGGAAAATCATGCAAAACAAACTCCTGTTAAAGAATGAAATTGGATGGAGGAAGAGAGGACTTGCAGAGGAGAGGGAGGAGGATCAGTGCATTTATGAAGAGAAACAGTTATTGGATGGATATTTTTTACGAAGCTTGAAATGAATAGCACTAGGATCGCAAGTACTCTGATGCAAGAGAAGAAATAGAGATAAATGGGAAATTTGCAAGTTGAATGCAGTTGAGATAAACAAATCTTGAGGTAGAATTTTCCTCACCTGCTTGAGGATTGAGCGTGATGACCACATCATCCCCTCTTCCATTTAAAATGGTGCAATCAATTTCATCCATCTCTTACTTTCCATGTACCCACAATCTGTGAAAAGAAGACAAAAATCAGGAGAACGCTACTCAAAATCAGGCCAGGGCCGATGAAATAAGCCAAAGCCAAAAAGGACGAGTTGTGTCTTGCCAATGAAGATCTTAAGCAGCCTGAAATTTGTTGAAAAGATGCTGATCTACTTTTGGGAAGGATGCAAGCTTAAAACGGCTCTTAGAGAGTGGAAAAGGGGTTTTGAGCCAATTCAGATACCTTGTCACTACCTATGAAGATGCTCAATTAGATTACTGCTTTTTCAAAATTTCAAGCAATGCAAGATCAGGGCAAATTGCATTCTGCAAAACACGCGTTCTTGGAGGCAGTCTTTAATTGAAAATTTTGCCAATCACTCATGTTTTGATGTCAAGTCATTGCATGTACACACATTTATATGTCCTCTGGAACGATCTAAACATTTGACTCACTTCATCTATTTCAATTGAAATGGGTCTAAAATAATGAGATTTACCTTGTCGATTTTGGACGAGAAGTTCCAGGTTCCTCCATTTAAGAAAGGATCGTTGCAGGTTGAAAGGACGGCCAAAATGCCAAGCTTCTTATCCTCACATCCAAGATTCTGTGCGTATCCGAAAATCAAGGACATCTGACAACCTACTTCATTCCTTTCCTCCTACAAGAGAATGTTCAAAATCAGGCAGAATATGATGATATGAAGTGTTCAAATGCTGCCTACAAGGTAAATTCTAAATTTGCTTGTCCAGATTTGGGATTGCCAACATGAAAACTGAAAAGAAGAGGCACGTTCAAAATTCATCGGGGCACGAGTGATAATCTTCGGCCCAAAAAGCTCAATCTCCAAAATTCTACGACAAGTAATTCATACTCCTGAGTCAAAGATCTCAATGGCTTCAAAGGCTTACTCTTGACAGGCCTCTCAAAATTGCTGTTCTCAGTGAGGCTTTCAAACTTGTCCTGGATTTCTCCTTTGAACTATTCTTTTCCCCACCTGACTTTAATTCTTGTTTCAGATGGTAAAGCTGTTCATATACGTCCCTTTGTAGTCGTTTCAAGGTCTGAATGTCATTCCTACAAGAACATCGAGGCCTCAATATGGACTTGCATGAGATGTTTGATTTGGCTGGAACAAAGCCCTAAGAGCTTTGCAAATTCCCGCTTGTGTGAAATTCCTAATCCCAGATGTTTGAGGCAATCTTCTGTGTCCAGTTATGAAGACCTGAAACTTTCTGATCTATGATTTAAATACTACCCAGATCTGTGCCGCTTCTAGGAAAATTTGGATATGCTCTGAGCAAAAGTCAGTATATATAAGCAAGTCTTTGCTAGAACTGTAAGTAAGCAAGTTTTCTGCGCTATTTCAACAATACCGTTTCGATCAATATGGGCATACCGTACAATGGCCAGAATCTGTAAATTGTGCTAATGTGTGACTTGCTTCAATGAAAGTCCTTTCTTTTGCCCTATGTCAACCAAAATTTCTAGATCTGAATCCTTGGTTTTAAGTATCAAAATCTCGTTCTTACTCCCAAAAGAATCATCGACAGAAACTTTGCACAGTTCAATTCCTCAATGATGATGACGCATTATTTTGCATTTGCATCTATGATAAAATTGTAAACTTAAAATCGACCTCCCCCCTTTACAGGAGCATAGCAATTGGTCCAACTAGCTTATTATTTATATTGTAGGTTTTCAATGGAAATATCTCCTGCATGTTCAAAAAGTGCTACAATCATAAAATAAGGTCATGCCGGTCAAAGTGGACAAATAATTGATCAAATTCCGGATTGGGATAAGTTTATAATGTTGTTTAGATGTTTCTAGATGCTATGAAGGATACATTTGCTTTGTTGTGGGTAACAGTCTATGATGTAAGTATTGCTACTGTTTGGGATCCTACCTCAGAGAAGAAGCTGACATGTTTTGCTCTTCATTATTCTTTCCCACACCTGAAGCAAGTTTTGTATCTAGACTGCTCTCACGTTTTGAAGCTGATAATTTTCCAAGGGCAATGTACAGTGTGATTGCTCCAAGCATAGAGAAAAATGCATTGAAATACCTGCGAATTGATAATCATGTAAGTAATCATTCGTTAGTTCTTCTTGAATTCTATGACGATGCCTCCACGCAATTCCCTTAATGCAATTCTGACTTTATTGAGTCTTGTTAAAAAGATATTTGTGAGATATAGAGACTATTCCTTACATTTGTGTCATTCATCATACTAACCTTATATCTCAAGGGGAAGCTTCTAAGACAGGTGTTCTTCAATTCAGAAAGTATCTAGCAATATTTCAAATATGTGCCTATCGCAAATCATTTTTTATGATGGAGGCAGTCCCCTATTTCTTTTATTTATTGCATATTTCAAATTGCGACTCAGGACTTGCCTCCAAGAATTCTTTGAGATAGTGTCCTTGGTGCCCACATGAGAGAATTCTGCATCATAAATCAGCGTGGCTATTTGTGTGATATAGGGGTTTACCATATGAGGGAGGGGCTTCCTTCATTATCATCAGAAGCTGTTGTGGTTTTCCAGATCCTCCCCCTCCATTTCCCCTGTATATTTTTGTGCTTTTTCCGTCACTTCCTCCATCCCCACCATTCAAGACTACAGGGAAACTTAGAAAATTCAAAACAGGAGCTAATGCCAGAATGAGAAGCAATGACAATATATCCAGGTCATCATTTCGAATGCTTGGAATTCAATGATTGGATTAGAAATCGCACTTCGCGGACTATTATCTAAACTTGCAGAAAAAGTGGGCCAGATTTGGGAGTATAAAAATGGACTTCATAATTTTGTTTCAAGTGTTTTATACTCAAGAATTGTCCCAGTAAGCTGTGCTCACAACATGAAGAAGATCACAGATGATTTGGAAGGCTTCCAGTTGAAATCTTGGACACAACCTTTGATGTGAACTCGCACTTTCAAAGTCAACTTGAATATGGTTTTCTGCTTATGCTTGGCAAGTACGAGACTCATCTGTAACTTGGAGAGCAAATTGCTTGTCTTTGATCTCATAACACATTGACCTTATGCTCAGAAACCCTGATAATGAGGTCTGATCAAGGCATATTACACGAGGCTCAAAATATGGCTTCTTTTGAGAGAGCTTGTCTGAGAAATGGCCTGATAAGCACTGAGAGGAAATGTATGGCCTGTACTTCAGCTCTTGATGCTTGTCATGACATCTACTGAAAGATCAAACGGTGAAAAATTCGCTCACTGAGTCCTTTAGCGAGCCAAAACTTTACCTGCTTCACTTCCATTGTTACCATATACATGAGTGCCATTTTGCACCCTATTGTGCTCCTCTACATCGGGATCAGTCTGTCTTCTGATGCTTGCGACAGGTGTGGCGCGCTATAGTACTGCCCATCTTGGACAAATTCGTCTGTCCTAGATGATTGGGATACGAGAAGCGAGGACACGAGACAACTCTGCTGGATTGAGGCTTATGCCAGCTTCTCACGTGTCGTTTGGCAGAAGGTGTGACGAGAATTGAGCAATATTCAAGACTCTAGGATATGTATAGTGTTTGTCCGGCCTATATGAGCAATGACTGGGTCTCAGGGCAGCCAATAATTCTTCCTTCGGTGTTTGAATGCACATGAGGGCCGTCTAATGCTCATCAGAATTGTGCTCAAAGGCCAATGAAAATTTTTGCCTGGTGCAAGCTTCGTTTGATGACCTTTCACGACAGTCTACTAGAAACTCATGCTCCAATCTCGAAGATCAAATTCAAAATCCAGCCCTACACAATGGAAACCCATTTTTTCCAATTACGGAGAAGTCTCCCCTCTCAGTGGAACGAGTCTCTAAAGGAAGCTCAGGTACAGCACACGGCTGTCATTGTCCTCAGTCACTTCTTTTAGAATTATTGCAACCCTTTCTGTCAAGCATTGAAATTTCTCACGATGAAATTGGCATGTTGCGTATACGCAAGAGTATGAGATTAGCAAAGCAACCACCGCTTCGAAGTCTATCAAGAATACTCCTATCTTGTCCTACGATGTAATCAGTTGCATCTTGCTTGAGTGACACATGTGCTGATCATGAGCTAATCCCACTGCAATTGGCATCATTCGTTGCAGATATGTAGATCTTTGCAAAGGAATGCTTTTCAGATGAATTAAAGACCTGAAATAACTTATACTGCTACCTTATTTGCTTGGACAGAAAAATCATATGCAAGACTTCGTCAAGGTTGTGACTGCAGGAAGACATGGTCGATGAACAGATCTCTCCCTGTTTACCAAGGGATGTATAATGGAGCATTTTTGCTCTTCTGCCAACCAATGACCTCATATCAAGTGTCGCACTTGTATGCCAAGAGTGGAGAGATGTTGTAGAGGAAGTCGCTCAGCATGTAGTCGCTCTTAGAATCGAAGGCAGTTGGTCTGGAGCAAGGAAGGTATATCAAATTGTGACACAATGCAAGCATCACAATTGCAACTGATTTTATCAGCTTCACAGACAGTGATGTCTGGAGTACAATCAGATCAACTATCATTCAAATACATCCATTTTGCTTGACCTCTCTCTCAAAAAATAACACTTGAACAATAAAGTTTGTGCATCAAATATGCTGATGCTGATCGACAAGGAAGAGAGCATGGGAATGTCCACACCTGATTTCAAGACAAAATATTGCAACAAAGTATTGCCAGAGAGGAGAGGAATTGGACATTTCTCAATGTGCCCATGCTTGTAGATATGCCATCAGCTGAGAGCCCCTAATGGCATTTTTGCTATGGCATTGGCATCACTTATCGTTTGATGCAAGATGGAACACTGGGTGAGACCTGGCCTCCAACCCCTCCATTCTATGTTCCCATGTAGGAAGAAATAGTACTTACAGCTTCCACTCCCCCTGCCTTGACTCGCCTGTGTGACCTCATGGCCATGACCTCACAAAAAAATGAATCTCGGTATTCACGGTCATTGTTTCAAAGCATACATGGTTAAGCGTTGCTCTCATGCTCAGGATCTTGTCAATTAAGTGGCCTTCAGTCTTTCCAATATTTTTTCCTGACTGACAAACAGCGCCGCATGATGGTTACTCAGATGACTAAATATGACTTTGTGCTTCAACAGATTCCTTACAACAGCGTATGCTGGGAATAGGCATCTGGTTGTTTTGGATATTAGATGCTTTTCCCAGGCAAGTTACACCCTGCTGCCAATCATTGGCCTCTACCCGAATCTTTAAAGGTTTTGAAGACAAACCTGAGCCTACACGATGCAGCCTCAGGTTCAAGCCAAAATTGAGGATTCTCGAAGCCAGTATTGGTACTGCTGATAATCTTTGGAGGACAGAATCATCAATAGAGAGCCCTTCCAAGGTAGTAAGAAAATTGTGCTCAAATCATCTAATGGCCTACCTAAGCTCAACAAGCTAATCTCTGCATCCGAAAAGGCCTAATTTTTAGGGCAAAGCACCACCCACCTAGCACCCACCACCCACCTCAATCCAAGCTAAGCCAAACTGAGCAACTTTTTTACGCTCATATCACAGTCGTGAAGACCAACAGCAATTTCCATCAGGTCATTAACATCTGATTGAATTATCACATTGCTGGGATGTAACCGTCTAGGAGTAATGAATGGTTGCTTATCAGGTCGTGACTCCACTTGCCTTAAAGAGTCGTCTAGTAGGGTTGAAAGTGATGGCTTGGACGCCCTTAGATTTTGCCACAAATGGGAGAAGTAATGTGGTTGAAATACGGTCTGATTCCTTTAAATGGGCCCTTCTCGTCTTTAACAAATATGTTGCTTCCTTCAGCAGAATTGTCAAATACGTATCTGCAAAGGTAGCTGAAACCGATTGTTGTCTCTTTTCCTTAAATTGGTATACGCAATCGTACTTGTCATCATGCATTTTGGTCTCCATGCAGAAATCTTGGTCTTTTTGGACTCAATGCTGTGGAGATCTTGAAGCATTGAGTCTTGCTACGTGAAAACCAGTCCTCGGTTACCTCAGTATACGTTTGAATGCCAAGTACCAGTTGTCTTCCGCAAGGACATCTCTAAGATGCTAGGTTTGAAATACCTTGATCTTGACCTTTCTGATTTGCGAATGATGAGGCCTTTGAACGGTAGGCAAGCTCTCCATGGCTGACTAATTCTGCAGTCATACAATGCCAGGCATGAAATCGAATTGACTTTAATTTGACAAAGTGGACCAGACAATGCAACCTTTGGTGATTGAGCTCTGTGTGCGTTTTGAGTCTTGAGTGCATGACTATTTTAGTTTAGATTGCTTGCAGTTCTTATTACCTTCCTTATGCCTTAAGATTTCCACGACTCTTGTTTTGTCTTCATGCTAGCAGCCATTAAATTTACATTGAGCGGAGAAGCTAGTTTCCTCTAGCTGGTGGCTAATGCAAGTCTCGAGACTCTTTACTTTTCTAATTCAAATTTACTCAAAATTTGAACTGTCTGCAGATTTTGGACAGCCTGCACACCCTAAAGAAGCTTTGTTACCTCAAACTTGCGACAGACAATTCCTTTCCCAGGAAAATGGATGTTCTCAGGGATTTACCTTGCTTGAAAAGAGTTGATGTCTGCTATCTGGGAAGGAGCAATCACTCGCCCCAATATATATTGTCTATTCCACAAATCTGTGTTTTTGAGGCAAGACTTCAGCCTGGGAATGAATTTGGATATTGTAGACAACACAGATGGCAACTGGTAAATTACTGCTTACATACATATGAAGAGCCTCCCTAGCATAAGTGCTTTGCAGAGCAACGAGTCCATACACCAAAACATAGGTCTGAATATTGCAAGCTTTAACCTCTTGTTTAATGACCAGCAAGCATACAGCATATTAGTTGACTGTGGTGCAGCTCATGACATTAAAGTCACAAGATGCCCTAGCCTTTCAGCACTAATCTATTTGGCAAGAAACTTGGGTAGCATCATACAACTGACTAAAGACGGGGGGCATACTGTCGTTTGTGTCGATATTTGTACCTGAAGTATCTGAGAGATTTGCCACTTGAGAGGGGAAAGCCAATTATGGAATCCAGTTCCTGCATCGTCCCAGAAATCTATCCTGATTTTTTGGAGAGGACCATCAGTATCTTGGTTGTAGACCAGAAGTTCTCCCTAAAACAACGGATTCTTGGAATTTGGCTCAGATTTGTCTCTGAACTTGATATCTGATGCAGGTAGATTACGAGCTTGCAGGCATAGAGCTCTCCACAGTTGAGCATATACACATCCAGTCAGCATGCCATTTGGATATCAGGATTATACCCATGATACTAGCCCCAATGGTCAAGACAATCAGCATTCGAAGCTACAGATTATCTTTGGGACTTCATAAATCTATGCTATACAAATTAAGGATTCTACACAAGGATGTAATTGTACGAATCCAGACTTCTAATCCGATGAATGAAGATGATTTGGAGATTCTGAGAGAAATGGGAGCAAAAATTCACAAATGGGGAGGAGTACAGAGGATTTATTTGGTTATAAAGAAAGCTAAAGAGGACATTCTTCTAGAAATTGAGTCAGATGAGGAAGGATTTGCTTCCTCGCCCTCTATCTTATGTACAAGAAGTACCACAACCAGATCGACCTGCCTGGGAGCAAAAAGGCAGATCCTGGAGTCCAGGAATTTGAGCAGTCACAGAGAAGCTACGTTGATTACCTCAAATTTAAAGAGTTATAATTGTGTGCTGGCCACGATTTCAAATGAAATACTAAACCCTGAAATCGTGACAAGCACACAATTACCTACTGTCTACTTTCAGTTGGTCATTGTTGATCCTACAATTGTTTGCCTTCCCAACAAAGCAAGTGTGTTTCTAATTCAGCAAAGAGTAGTCAGTACTCAGATTTTTTTTACAGGAAGACCAGTTTCTTGCATGCAAGGTTGGGCTTACAATAATTAACATCGATGTTGATTCATGTTCTAAGGTTGCTTGGGGTTACCTGTTATACATTTAAAGACATTGATTGTTGATGTAGATATATTAATTCTAATTTTAGAATAGCTATAGGAAAAAGTCAAGAGGGATGCGAATCCAACTGAATTCAAACGTCTACTAAGAATGTAAGATTATCAATCATTACGTGGAGTGAAAAACAATCTGCAATGTGGCATCATTGTCCCTGTCTTTAACAACTTCTTGCATATTACAGCCTTAATATATACACTGAGTAGTAGTAAAGTCGTAACTGTGTCTGATGATGCATCCATAAGGATAGATTACAATCAGGCACAAATTATAATTATAGTAATAAGCACTTGTTTCCTGTCTTAGCCTCTGAATTTAACATTAGACTCTGACCATGGATTATACAGGCAAGATGCTTACATTAAGACATTTTGTTGTACAAGGCAATTGTCAGCCAGCGAATTGATCTCTGAACTCAAAAAGGCAGAGAAAATGGATTATTATTTACTAGCAAAGACATCTGTTATGGAAGTCAGTAGCCTCTTCTGAAAGTTTTTAGTCACTACTATAAGATACTTTGCTGGCATAATTTTTCGATACAGATGCAACTATTGAAGGCAAATTGTGTACAAGAGAATCTCTGAGGGTTTAACTACAACAATATAAGCAAGATCACTCTTTAGGTTCAGATTTGAGTTCACTAGCTAACTTGATTAATTGGCGATCATGTGCTTTACTGGCATGTGCCTGGGCAAATTGTTCTATACTATCTTTCACGAAAACTCCAATTGCAAGGAACACAATTAGGCTCCACAAGCTTGTTCCTCCTATAACAGGAATATATCCCCAAGCCCATTGCTTGAAAGCCTCTATACTCTTGAAATTGTCTGCCAATCTCTGATAAAACCACCTGAACACAACAGTACTTGTTGCACCAATGAATCCAGAATTTGGTTTGTAGACCAAATTTGCTGAAGTCTGATCCAAAGAATAAGTCGTAATATGAATCCATAATCTTGCACACTGTTCTGATTCTGACAGCAATGATCTAATAACTGTCAGATGACAAACCAGAATCAATGATCTTCAAAGTCTTGAATGAAGGCATAATTTGCAGTTTGTGCATATTTCATTGTCTAGTTTGAGATTAGAGCTTCTGAAAAGAGTTTTTGCTCTGGAAGATGAGATTAGAGCTTCTCAAAAGATATTTCGAAGGTGAGGGAAGGAAATGATAGGCAGTGAGGGGAAGTAGAGAAGGAGAAAAATCCAAGCAAAGTAGCCTAGCCAGAATCTTAAGGATATGTGGGTCAAAGATCACAACCAGAAATTATGATACTTAGACCTTCTTCGACAGTTGCAAACAAACAGCATAATTCCACAATTTTTTGGAAGGGAATTCAGGTTCAATGTATAGCTCAAGGCCAGAAGTATACACAAAGTCAACTCGTTCTCTATCTGGTGATTTTGCCTTTTTAGATGCAAACTGATTGTAAAATTCCCAGAGAAAAAGATTTCCAAAAGAAAAATACGATACCTATTTGAGGGATGATGATGACTGTCTCAATGCAACTCCAGCTTGGAATCCTTTGATTCTGTTCACCACAAATCTATGGAGAATCTGGGCTGGAGTATCAGTGTATCCCAGTTTATCCCAGATGTAAGGTATTCTATCTGGCAGACAACCCATTCTATCCATTCCATTATACGCTCCCTACTAGCTTGTCTAAAAAGAGAAACAAGAACCACACACTGCAAATTAACCTGCAACAAAGAGGTCTTTG
>JAGFBR010000337.1:0-16347 GCA_019925795.1 Dendrobium chrysotoxum | reverse complement strand
ACACACCATGAAGATCTCTTTTGCTATCCTTACCCTTGCTTTGGCATCAAGCGCCCTTGCAGCACCATCTTTGGAACCCAGAACATGGAACCACGACAAACAAAATCAAAACAAGCCTGCCGGAAAACATGTTAAAGAACCTCAATATTTCACATCCGCCTTTTCCACCCGAGCTGTGAATACGACCATTATCAATAACAATAATGAACCCGTCAACGGTCAACCCGGCGCATTTGGTCATTTTGCTTTCCGAATCAATTCTGATCAAGAGATCATCTGTTGGGATATCCGAACGATCGGCGTAACTGGAGATTATCAATCACCTGCCTTTACTGCAACCCATATCCATCAAGCAGCTGCAGGAAGAGCAGGACCACCAAGAATCGCTTTCACCAATCCACAATATGAGCGAAACGATGTGACAGGAGCAGAGATTCGTACAAGCAAAGGTTGTTTACAAGGACCATTTGCTACCAACGTGACTGCCAATGGTCAAGATTCAGGTTCAGCCTCAGGTTTCCGATTAAGAAACATTGAAGAAAATCCATCAAACTTTTTTGCCGATACACATACTCAACAATTTGTTGCAGGCGCGATTCGTGGTCAACTTTTACGTTCAGAAGTAGAAGTCAAAAAGCCAAATTCGTTCACAAGCGTTTTGCGAACGGAAGCCACACCTGATCAAATCATTTCCACAGCAGGTGCGCCAACGCCAGGATTAGAAGGCGCTTATGGAAAGTATGAATTGAAAATCAATTCAAACGAAGAAATCCTTTGTTATGATATCACTTTGAAGAATTTCCCAAAAGAAGAAGTTTATTTCAGTCCAGCAAAGACGAGTACACATACCCATGCCGCACCTTTCGGTCGATCGGGACCACCTCGTTTGGCATTCAAGAATCCGAAAGGAAATCATACCTTTGGGGTTTCATCAAATCAAAAACACGTCATAGTAGCGCATGTGTTAAAGGTCCATTCACGACAGGTTTACTTGGCACAGATGGTCAAGATACAGGCTCGACCAGCGGCTTCACATTGAAGCAATTGGAAGACAATCCATCTGCTTTCTTTGCTGATGTTCATACTGAATCCCGTCAAGCCGGTGCGGTTCGAGGACAATTGTATCGTCCTTAGATTGCACAAGTATATTATAGCTTGTCAATTTTTATTTTTTTCTCAATTTAAAACGTCTATAATTGCTGTATTTGAGGTTTGGACGTATACTTCCCATTTGAATTCATGAAGAATGCTGAGCAGGATGATTGATCGTGTGAAGAAATGAATCTAGATATATATATATATATATATATATATGTATTCCAAGTGCAGAGAAATCGGCATGAGCATTTTAATCTGATAAGATAATTAATTGAGCTGCGCCGTACAAGTATTGATATAGCACTATGGGTTTGGTCCCATGTTTGGAGGCGAAATTGCAGTGTACCCGAAAAGAAAAAGAAAGACGCGAATTTCCGCCGGATCGAACTTAAAGAAAACCAAACCAAATCTCCGTCCCGACACATTTATCTCCGATGGCGGACATGTTTGAAAAGAAGCTGAGTGCTAATAATGATATGTACATGAATGTGTTTATTCCAAAAGACAAGCTCAGCAAAACCAATCTCTTTTACCATCACATTCCAATCGTGCTGAGCAGAAAGACAGATTTGATAAAAGCTATTCAACAGAAAAAGTATAAAAGAACATACATCTGACACCCTGTTCATGCTTTCTACCCTTCGTATTCAAACCACGTAGGATGACCATTTGGAGATCTTTTCGTGTAGCAAGGATGACACGATCAAATCTTGTGAATCATACGAAAAGATCCATGGCAACAGAATCAAAATCAACGCCATCCTCTTTCAAAACAGTCTTGGTTGCCGGTGGATCGTATGCCGGTCATGAAGCCGTTCGAATCCTTTCAGAAATTTTACCGGAAACACACAAGATCGTTTTGTTAGAACGAAATAGTCATTTCAATCACGTTTACGTATTTCCACGTTATTCGGTTGTGGATGGACATACGCATAAAGCATTTATTCCTTATACAAACGTTTTTGGTTCACCTTTGATTGGGAATCGTCATGAATTGATTCAAGGTACATTGTTAAACATCAATCCACCTTCACAAGAAGCAAAAGAAGGCGAAAATGGTATAGCAACATTTGTGCAAAATAGCGAAAAAAGATCAATTGCTTTTGATCATTTGATTTATGCTTTGGGAAGTTATCGACCTGGTTCGATCGATTTATGGAAATCGATGTATTCGGGAAAAAAAGTTGATGGAATCGAAAATGTAAAAGAAATTCAAAAATCCATTGAAGCGGCGAAAAAGATCGTAATCGTTGGTTCAGGACCTTTGGGAATCGAATTTGCAGCTGATATTGCCGATCATTATACTGGTGCTCAAGCAAAAGATGTCACTCTACTTTCTTCTTCTGCAAAATTATTACCTAAACTCAAAGATGAAATTCATGAGAGAACCTATTCATGGTTGATCGAGCATGGTGTAGATGTTCATTTGGGAGAACGTTTGGCAGAACAAGAGGAAGATATCAATGGTGAAATCAAAGTGAAAACAAACAGGGGAAACACGATTCAAGCAGATTTAGTACTTGATTGTACAGGATTAAAGGCAAATACTGCACCTCTGAAACCAATTTTGGGTGAAAATTGGCAAGACCAAACGCCAGCTTGGACGAATGAACAATTACAATTGCTCGATGTTTCACCTGATCAGCTCTCAACCAAATCGCATATTTTTGAAAACATCTTTGTTGCTGGCGATGCAGGTCATGGATTTGGAGCACATAAGAATGGAGCAAATGCTCGTGAACAGGCAGGGATCGCAAGTCGAAATATTTGTCGTCAATTGCACTTGCACAAACGTCATCCTCTTGGGCAAAACGATTCCTGGCAAACAACGGTGAACAATTGGAAAAGTATGAGCCTGGGCCGATTAGTATCAAAGTTTCTCTCGGAATTAAAGATGCAATCTCTCAAGGTGAATATGGTGTAGCATATCGTAAAGGCGAAGGCAGGCCAGATATGAACGTCGAAAAACACTGGAAGAGGAGAGGATTATCGACAAAAGATATGTATCTGTGAGATTGAATGCAAGAAGGGTACAAAAGATAGCATTCCGAGATAATGTACAAAAGTGAAGTCAGATAAATTCCAATCCATATCAAAAATCGTTACGAATGAGTGACTGCTTTTTCGTTAATTGTCCGAGTTGCTTTCAATTTGAAAGGTTTGATATTTTTATCAAGGTTTCCAGCAGGTCTTTTGCACCCACCTGGTAAAAGATACTTAAATCGTTCATAATCTGTCAAAACTGCTTGTGGAAGATAATCGTTGCCTAATGTATGTTTGCGCCATTCCAATATTGAATCAAATCACCCCAAGAGAAAACTTCCGGCGGCATATCGTATAAATCTTTTCCAGAACAGATTCGATTTTGAATGGAAGCATCGGTTAAATAGGATTTGTAAGCAGGTCTTTTTAGTAACCTGTCCACATGTGATGCTGATAACATTTTGTACTTGAAATCGGCCAATGTGCCGAAACAGAAGCTGTTAAGAAAATGTGAGAAACAAAGTACTCTCATCAGTCTATACTCAATCCCATTCATTTTTCATTTCTTTCAAACCTACCTGCAGTGCCATCCTGAAGCTGTCAAGATTTGTTCTGATACCTTTCCATGGGTATAACCTCTTGCGTCAGACCATCGTTGAATGGAAGCACGCCAACTGTCTGCCAAAGTAGCAAATTCAAAACTGTACAAATAATTTTGCAACTGTAAATGAAGCGGTAAAGGTGTTTCACATGCTTTGATGAGTTCAATAGTTGCTCGATTGGGTATTTCATCAATATCTGCCATCAAGATTAACGTATCGCTCGAAGGTGATAGTTGATTGATGAATGCAGTCATCATTGCCCGTTGTTCGTTGGCCAACGTGAAAGGGCCATCACCTTTTCGCATTGCTCTTCCTTGTACGACTTTATGATGTAATTTGTTGAAAAATGGCAAGAACCTATCAGAATTTTGTTGAAAATGCATTTGTGATTTTTCTATTCCTGTCATTGTATGCGTTGATTCCATTACCAAAAAAGAATCTACAACATCCCATAATTCACGCATTCGAATTTCCAACATATCCAATTCTGTACTGATCAAAGTGGCATCCCAAATATTGACAGGCTTTAAGCGAGGTTTCCATCCGTGCCTTGCACATGCTGCTGAATCGTTTGAAGGTACGGTGGGAGAATGAAGATGGGCGATCACATCTTTTGGCAATTCAGATTTATCCCATAACGGTCGGGTAGAATAAGAAAATGTGTCTTGCAAATTGTGTCGATAAGGTATGGCAAGAAAGATGGTAAAGATGACAATCACACCTAAGATGGCCCATAAAGTTGCCCTTTTTGGTATCCTATTTATCGTAGGCATTTCGATTACGGCATGATGATGGTCGGGAAATGGTGGGGGGACAATTTTTATCGTTCGGGAAGCATTTCATTTACGTTTTGATTGCCAATTTCCCGAGTTAAGGTTAAGTACATAATAGATAGATAGTAGTGTGCTGCATAGTGAGTGTATTTTTCAGGCGTTGACTTCTTGGCGTGTTCTAGTTGTGAATGCAAAACGACGCCCTGTGGAGCAAGCACCCAATAGGATGGATGTATGCACTATTCTACGTAGGCACTGCACTGCGCCGCGCCTCACACAATGTCTATTAGTGAACAAAGTAGGAAGGGCGGGCGTTTAGGCAATCAATCGAAAATTGTAATGTACCTTTTTTTTTCTCTCTTTCTTTTTGGATGGAGAGGATTTACATCTTTAGATTTACCACCTCTTGATCGAATCGCCAGGAGAATCTCTTGCAATCATGTCTTCAGCCCATAGACCAACATGGGATCCAGCAAAAGGCAGAGCGGATGACAGACATAAATCAGCTCGGGTGGCGCACGTCAAATGCCAGCCCATACGAAGCTCAAATTTAGACAACCGCAACAAGGTGGACAGATGAATGGAGAACCATCTTTATCTACAACAGAAAAAAGGCGAGATTTAAAGAAAGAGTTGGAAGAGGCTGAAAGGGAGAATCGGAACAAGAAGCGAAAGGAACAAGGGTTAGCACCAGAAGAACTGGAAGAAACGCAAAAAGATCAATCTCAAGCAATTGAAGATGATGATATAGTAAGGAGAAAGCTCATTGCACAAGTTCAGGAATTAGACGCGGATGAGGAAAGCGATGAAGAAAATGAAGACAAACAGAACGGTTCACTTTCTGGCAAACCTCTACCGGATCACACTTCCGACTCAGATTTGGATGACAGCAGCGAGAGTGACGAGGACGAAGATGAAGAGGATGATACGGTTGCTTTGCTAAGGGAGCTTGAAAAGATCAAGAAAGAACGGGCCGAAGAGAAGGAAAGGCAAGAGCGAGAAAGATCGGAAATGGAACAATCTACACGAGAAGAAGAAATCGCACTAGGAAATCCATTGTTGAATTTGGAAAACAGGTTGAAAGGCGATTCTTCCAGAAGTAGTCAAGCGGAAAGTATAGGCTTTGGAGTGAAGAGAAGATGGGACGATGATGTAATCTTTAAAAATCAAGCCTCAGGCAACCAAGGTGGTGACAAGAGTGGATTTGTAAACGATTTAACCAGGTCAGAATTTCACAAGAGATTCATGCAAAGATATATCCGATAGAAAAGGGACGAATACGATCACACGATACAGTTCATCTGAATCGGTGATGAAGGTGGACATGTATAGCATGGGATTTGGAATCATTTCCATCGTTTGATTGCTAGAAAGTGGTGATTGAATTATTGTATAATACAAGTACAGAACAAATACTTTCTGATTTCTCTATTCCTCATAGGGATGATTGCAGTGGTGTGAATACAAAAGAAGGATATGCCTGATCTCCGTTCGTTTTATTGCTTGCTTGATCAGTCGTTGCTCCACCATTCATCAATTCTTGCTCTAATGCTGCCATCAAATCAAACCCTGCATCATTATAATTTGGAAAAAGAGTTTCCAAAGACCACAAGGATGGATCGTACATTTCAATCGAAGGTGTAGCACCATCACTTGGTGATGCATCAATCATCGAACCTGAAGAGATGGAAGTTTGATTACGACTTGAAGGCAAAGTTGATCTGTCCACGCTCGTATTATCACGATTGAGGTACATTGGAGTTTGCCAAGAATTCTCTTTGAGAGCATTGCTTGATTCAATTCGGATCCCGTAGAGGGTATAGCTCTGTTATCTCCTCTATATTGATCTAATGTTCCTGTCCATCCGGAGGTGAATTTGCCAGGAGACATTGAAGAAAGTGCAGATTTATACCATTGATCATCTTGATTTCGTTGCGACGAGCTCTGTGTAAAAGATGACGAGCTCCTTGTTCAAGTGAGTTTGTGCCATTTTCATGCTGTGAAGTCCGCTTTCCATTCTTTTTCGAATTACGTCTTTGAGCACCACCTTCACTGGATCGTAGTTGGCGCAATTGAGCAGCTCTTCGAAGTTTTGCACCCTTTAAGAAAGCTTCCAATCCAGGCATAAACATTTGTAATTTTTCTATGCTTTCTGCTCTATTACGTAAACATTCTAAACAAATGCTCAACTTTTCCAAAAGTTCATCAATATCGGCCAAATCATTCTCGAAGATGAATTTCGTAGTTGATGATCTCTTGTCATGTTCTTCTTTTGCGATCTTCCATCTTTCCATTTCATGCAAAATTACCAATTGGAATGTCAAAGCAGAATGAACTAAATGACTTTGCAAGAAATTGGCCATTCTAAGCAAAGATTCTACTCGTTCCAATTCGATGCGTGCCTCATAGATACCAAAAGCAGCTTCTAAACAAGCCAATGTTGATCTTCGAAATCGTGGTTCTTTGATGCCCTTACCCAAATAAGACCGATGAACATGCAAGAGACGAAAGTATGCTTGATCATTTAATACCGAACGTTGTAAGGTGTAAAACCGTTCTTCGGAATAGCTCGATCCTGGTCGTGAATCATAAGATTGATGAGCTCTCAATCTCATTGCGTCTACAGCATCTCGGCCATCTTGGGATAAAGAAGGAATTTGTAAATATCCCGGTAATCTTTCAAAGATCGCATGAAATTGATCATCTAAGTCCAAAATGTCAGCATAGGGTAGAGGAGCACCCTTTTCGTTTTCCAATTCCACTTTTGTCCTTGATAATCTTGCAAAGGCAAGAGAGAAAGAAACAATCGTATTCTCTTTTGGAATCGAAGAGGACGGATTGGATTGTAAGATCAAATCTGCCGCATGCGGTGAAAGTAGATCTTGATCGTTCACAGGCGCTGGCGGGGTTGTATAGTCGATTCCTCGATGGATCACATGATATTGATTCAAATGATTGCTGATAAAACAATCCATCGTGACAAGACTCGTCCATAACTTACGTGCTAATTCTCTGTACAAAAGATCATCTTCAAATTCCGTCATCCATGCACCAAAACGAATTGTAGTATTAATTGCTTGTGTGTCGGATTTTGAAATATCAGCAATGGCAGAAAGAAGAACTTGATCTTCTGCGTCGGAATCAATGTGTTCCTTTTCCATTGTCTCTTTTGACTTTTTCTCAGAAATCATCTTATACGCATCATCATATCCGCTTCCCAATCGATTTATCCCCAGATTTACGGCCAAATAGATTGCGGTATTAGCACGTTGTCTAAAATAGGCAACGCCCGTATGACTAAATTGATTGATGGACCTTGAAGGATTGGTCATGGTTGATGAAACGAAATCGTTCAACATTAAATATTGCAAAGACCAAAGCGTTGGTAAAGGTATACATTCCGATAGACTGTCGTGAAATTTGGCTGCATCTGTCAAGTATTTGCAACCTTTTGCAATTTGTTCTTCGGTCGTACCAGCCGGTACGCAACCCATCGAAATCAAATCTTCCAATTTGGAAAACCGTACACTTTGTTCGATCAAGCTAAATATCAGTGCAATCATACTTTGATGAGGCACAGAGCAAATAGCATAATCTTTCATTTTTGAATCGGATTTTAAAGTGTAAAAATCGCTCATAGGTTTATTGGCAAGACATTCGATCGGTTGAAAAGGAAATTGGCCGGTCCGTAAGCCTGATTGGTCTAATTCGTTCCAAAATTCGGTCATTTGTCGATTCCAAAGAGCTCGATTAAAAATGCCACGAATCGGTTCCATTTCTTCCATGTACATCTCAATCAATCGTTCGGTTACTTGTCGGTTTGGCAAACGTGTTAAAGAGATCGCCAACACTTTCATATCAACCCGTGTCTCACGTTCAAAAGGAGGAGGAAAGAAAGGATTCCATGCTTTCATAAATCCTCCAAATGCTGTCATTCGTAATTTTTGTGCGATTCCGTTGGGAACAGGACGTAAATTGTAATGAAGTAACTCTCTCAAATCGCCCAACGCACGCATGGAAGGATTTCGATCGTCTCGTGGGGATAAAGAATCGGATCGATGTGTCCTGTTGCGTTTGGCGGATTGCGGGTTGGATTTTTTCTCTTCGAACTCTGATTCAAGATCGGATTCAGAGCTACCGTTTGAATCGGAAATGCTTGATGATGTTCTTTTTTTCCGTTTGAGCTTTTTCAATACAGTTTCCACAATCAATCCGACGTCGTTATCAATTTGACGCTTGTGATCCTTTTTATTTTTTCGATTCTCTTTTCGATGTTTAAGAGAAGAATTTTTTTCATGATCATCGCTACAACCATCTCTTCAAATCCAATCTCATTGGCCGCCGGAGAAGCTTTTTTGACACCCTTTTTTGATTCAATTTCTTCATCACGTTCATCACCCCATTTACATTGATCTGCAATCCCTCTGATCACGCAACTATTACATCTTGGCACACTTCGATCACATTTGATTTTGCGTGATTGACATTGCGTACAACTTAATGCTTTTCGATTCCGCTTTTGTTTCACTTTGGCAGAAGAGGTAAGATTGAACGTTTTACCGTTCCAATTCGATGGACCTGCTTTTAATGACATGGTTTGAGCGTTTTGAATGAATGAATGGAAGATCGTGGAGAAGAGGGGAAGATATTCATGGCTCCAAAATGGCCCGTTTGAGAAGTTTAGTCGTCAGAGTAAAAGGTAGGTTTTGATTTATGAACGGTTGCCGATGTCTGCCATTCTGTGTTAATGTCATGCAGGATCAGGAACAGATGTTATGTATATGTATATATATATATATATATTTTAAAAGGCTGAGCCATCCCAATACGTATATGTACTAGTAGTGCATCAATGAGAGAGAGATGAAGGGCCAATTTTTATCCTCTCTTGTTTTGTATTTCTTTTTTCTTTTTTGGTTACATATCTTGCTGAGCCCGTCGTTTTAATACCTAGCATGGATGAAAAGGAGGGTACTTTGACAGCGTAAATCAATTGATGAACACTGGACGCATGCATGCATGCATGTATATACAAAATGTACACTAGGTTTAGCGTGTGTGTGTGTGTGTGTGTTATATTCTTGATCCTTTTTTTATTTTTTATAAGACAGGCTAGGCTTATCATCTTTTTCTTCTGAGCGACATGAAAACGTTGGCTGGATTTGGGTTTATAGTCATTGTTACCCTTCTGTTCAAAATTCACACGGAGCAATCCGTCGTACAATATAAAAATAAGAATAGAAAATACTGCGATCATGTACAACAAAATGGAAGGAGTTTAGCCGCACTCAGCCTTCCTTTAGATAATTGATTAGGGTTAAATACATCATGCTTCTGATGGGTTCCACGTCGACAAAAAGTGGTATAGCGTAGTATGATGTTCCTTCAGGCAAAGAATAAGAAGTTGCTATGTACGAATTCCTCTATAAAATGCCGTGCCTAGGATGTAGCATATGGTATTAGACTAATAGTGTTTCAGAAGATCGATCTTTCTTCGACAAGGATAGATGAACGAACAGAGTAAAAAAAGAAAAAGAGTGTGTGTTTTGCAATTGTTTCGTCTATGCTTCCACCTCTTGATGTCTTTGTCCACCTTCTTCCTTATGATCGAATCTATGATCTCGCACGAAAAGTATTACAATGATAAATGAAATCAATGCAAAACCAATTCCTAACCAATGTGCACTTCTATAGGCCAAAATTGTTTTCGTTCCCTCAGCATCATTCACATGCCTTTCAACGGTTGCGGCAATTCCTAAACCAAGACTGATAGAATATTGAACGATTGTGGAAATGAATGATCCTGCCACTCCTTGTTCGTCTGGTAAGACTGAATTTGAAATAATGATACCCGAAGAGGCAAATGATAAATCCGGTCCTCCAACAACCAATAAACAGGCAGGAAAGATGAAAGCCCAATACACTTTTGAATAATTTGCAAAGCTCATCAAAAGGTTACCGATCAAAAAGGAAAACATCGAAATCCCAAAAATATATTGAGCTGATACTTTTGGAATAAAGATTGCAACAGATGCAGTTGCAATTAAGCCTCCAATAACCAATGGACTCATTTCTGCTACGGCAGTAAGCGAGGATACCTTATGAACGAATAAGAGAAAAACCGTTGTATAATAGAGAAAAATCCCAAACGACATCCAGCCAAAAGCCATGGCGATAACGACAGGAGCAAATCCATTTCGTTTCCATAAAGAATTCGGCAAAACGGGTGCTTTGACATACGATTGAGAAATTGAGAAAGCAAGGATGAAAATAATTCCGACGATCAATAGAACAAAGGTATAAGGTTCTTGCCAACCTACCACAGAGGCTTGATTCCAGGCAAA
The DNA here is from genome assembly GCA_019925795.1 of Dendrobium chrysotoxum. Taxonomy (NCBI): domain Eukaryota; kingdom Viridiplantae; phylum Streptophyta; class Magnoliopsida; order Asparagales; family Orchidaceae; genus Dendrobium; species Dendrobium chrysotoxum. Next base: position 5,547 of record JAGFBR010000337.1, on the reverse strand, counting down.
AGAAAAGAGTATCAAGCCTGTAACACCAAAAAATGATCCTAAAAAATCGAAATCTTTTATACGTAAGCCTGGGATTGGTGATCCGACCGAATGGGGAAGGATGAAATAGGAGATTAAAGATAAAACTAAACAACCAATCGCCCAAAACCAAAAACCCCAACGCCAAGTCACTTTTTGGGCAAAAATCGCTCCGATCAATCCTCCAAAAATGTATCCTGAAGGCGCACAAAAGCCAAGAAAAGCAAAAGCGATATTCTTTTTGGTTGAAAAAGGAGGAAAAGCACGAGCTAAAAGTGCAAACGAATTCGGTACTAAAGCCCCACTTCCAATACCTGTCAAAGCACGAGAAACATCAAAAAGGATGATATTATGAGACAATCCGCTGACCAAAGACCAAATTGCCATCCAAATCCAACCGAATAAAAAGACGTTTTTATGGCCAAAATGATCTCCCATTCTGCCACTTATTAAAACGAAAACGCCTCCGCAAAGCGAATAAGATGCTAAAAACCATGAAATTTGACCATTATTCTCCGTTCCAAGAGATTGACCGATTTCTGTGATGGAAAATGCGGTATTCCCGATTCCTCCAACTGAGAACAATTGAGAAAGTCCAACGATCAGAATGAATAACCCTTCCTGTAAAGGGGAAGAAAAATGTCGATTGGATTTTTTGGGCTGGCTATTTTCTGTATCCTTAATAATAGCACTTTTGGTTGCGATTGAGTTTTGTTCCATCCAATTTACTACCTCTTCGTTTTCCATGTGCACATTAGGTGTAATTTGGGAGTCCATGTCTAAATTTTGGTATTAATAATATGGAAGAAATCAAAAAACGTCGTGAAGTGTGAAGCAGGGAGGTCGTGAAAATCTATTTTACGATCAATACTTTAAAATGTATATTTATACCTTCAAACATTTCTCTCCAAAACAAAGAAGTCAAACTATTCTACATCTTAATAAATAGAAAGAGAAAATGATGTGAAAAAGTACATGAGAAACGTTCATAATGATAAATATCGAAGGCACATATTGTCTGCGTACCAACCAGCTAAGGCACTTCAGCTGTACGGAGTTTCGGAGTTTCGGAGTTTTGACTCTCCCTTGTCGGAGAAATTATAAACGCCATGAGCACTCTAGGGATGGTACATGGAGCAAGAGGAACATCATTCGGGGTATATACATATCAATTGGGTGAAGTAGTAGCTATACTTGTACATATCAAATCCTTACTGGAATTGAGGACTGCTATCAAAGATCGAACTTGCCATCATCATATCTAAGAAAGTACCTAATTCAAAAGATTCTTCGAGAAATTATACTGAGAAGATGTCAAACTGTATATCAATTCGGATTGATGCAGAGAATTGAAACTGTATTGATCCTCGGCAGTGATCGGCAATACGTTCAAATCCATCAGCAATTCAGTTGCAGAAACGGTGGAGCAAGGAATAGAAGAACTTGCTTCTGCTCCATTATTGCGCTTATAAAGTGAATCGAAAATACTTTGCATTCTTATCTTTAAGTCTTCGATAGACATCCGATCAGAATTTGAATTCGCTTTATTCGTATAGACTTCATATTCTTCAAATTCCATTAATGCTTCTAATAATTCTATGCCTCTTTTTGTGATCTGATTGGTGTGTTCTTGATTCGACTGTAGTGAATGTTTCAATAATTCGATTGCTTCCCAAACTTTATCTCTCGTCATCAATCGGACGAATTGATTATTGCCACTTTTATGTTCTTTAGCAACACATTCTTCTTTCAACAAATCGAAAAGAAGAATTGCTGCAGCAAGAAAAGCTTGATTTGAATTCGTAGATAGCGATCCACAGACTGTGCAAGATGATTGCAATTGCTTTTGTGAGCCAATGATGTTCAAAGCCAGAATTCGACAATCTTCTGAATTATTTGACGTTGCAAGACAATCCTTTTGAAGCCGTAAAAGTAGGCTCCATAACTGTTGATGAATCATCCAACGATGAATCAGAATAGCCTGTGCAGGTCCAACACTTGCTTTTAAGCCCATCGTACTTCCTAAGCGGAAATGGGGTGGAAGGTTGGCCACAAGGGCTTCATATCGTTGTCCGCATTTGGTTTTGGCTTCCTTTGTTTTTGCTTGTAAAATTTCGCGTAAGAGGTCTGAAAGTTCAATAGCATACGTTGTATATGAAAGCATAGTAAATTCCGTCTTTGGTTGTTCTGGAATACAACCTTTCTCATCAAGCGGGATGATGTCCATCGACAAAGCATCGTCATTGATATGTAATGGCCTTCGTGTAGATACTTGAAAAGGATGAATGGTATTTTGACCAACCCTTTGCGCATGAGCACAATCGTGAATAGACAATGCCCACCAAATCCGAATTGCTATTTCTGTTCGAATATGTGAAGGCAAGATCAAGCTTGCAAAACGTTCTCCTGGTTCAGGCTTCAATTCAGCCTTTCCTAATTTATGTAAGCCTAATCTGCGAGCTCCAGAAATCGCACAACTTAAAAGATTATCCAAAGTTACCCTTTCTTCTTGTCCATCCAGTAAGATCATTATACATGCTTGAAGACTGGCAATTGAACCGGTAAAGGGTACGAGATCACCTTTAAGGCATCTTTGCGCAAGTTTACCCCATTCTTTGCACCTTTTGTTTTGTTCAGATCGTATTTGTTCTACTTGTAAAGCCTGTGCGGTAGGAGACCATCCGATCAGATCGGGAGAAGGATGAAATGCCATTCCAAGCTTTAATGAGAGGAGTAAGCATGCCAGCATGTCCATGGTAAAATATTGACATAACAACTTCTTCTTCTCTTCATGTAAAGGAGTGTCTACACAAGCACATAATCTTTCAATTTGAAGCATATGTGAAGATGTATGAATAACGTTTCCTATTGGCGCTTGACATCTTGTAATAAAAACTTCTGATAAACTTTTGATAAGCTTTGAATCGGGTAATTGAATCGTAATTTCTTCAATGAGATCAAAATATTCTCCTTTTCTTATATCGTTTGCAAACTCTACTGCTTGCCAATATGGATTATGTGAATCAGGTAGGACGTTGTTTCGATCGTGATCTTGTCGATTGTTGACCTGATCTCTTTGATCGAATATGTATTCTTCCAATTCAGTTACAGCTTTTTCTGTGAAATATTGATGTGAGTCATGTGAATTCTTAGTCCTCACATCTTATAGATTGGCTTTTTTGTACCATCGACCGTACTTCCGTTTCCCTCTAGGCAATCGTTCATCCTTCTCGCACAGATGTCCGAGATTCCTTTTGATGCATTCGCTACATGGCTCTTTTCGATCGCATTTCAATTTTGATATTCTACATCTTGAACATGATAATGTGAATTTTCGTTTTTCTTTCATCCTCTCTTAAATTTGATCGACAGGAGTGCCTCATCATACATGTTTTGTGTTGGTTGTTCAGCGTTAAAGATCCAACGAGTACAATGTGTGCAGCACTAACTACAGATTACAATACCTGATTCCCCTAAAGACACTCGCGTGGGCTTTTCATTTAGTTTAGATCTCTTGTTTCTTTTGTCTAATTGTGCTAAAAATGTCTAAAGGGTGTTTTCAATTAGACCATTCTTACCACCACAAGAATCTCACTTTTAAAATTAAAACAATTTCACAAAGTATCACTACTTTTCAACCTGGCGATTTGGAAGAAGGCGAATGTGTATCTTTCTGTGAAACAAGTACGACAAATAAAGATGAAATTAAGATACGAAATGAGACTGATCGAGTTTATGAACCTGCAGAGATTGAATAGAATATCCTCTATTGGAAGCTGACGTAATTGTCATAAAGAATTTCGGGATTGATGTTTCCAACTGCGGTGTAAAGGTTTGCTTCACTCGTATCTGAAGGCGGAGCGATTGCCCAATAATTGTCCAAAGAATACTCTTTGCTTTCGACGGACGCAGCAATTTTACCAACAAGAGGTAAAAGGGTAGCGTACTTGTACTCATTTGCCCAAAATTGATTTCCTTGTGCTTCTACAGTATCTTCATCGCTGCAAGGAACCAAAGCGATAAAACTCTTGTTGGTAGAAGCATCAAAGCTATAATCAGGACCATTTTGTAATCCAACACAAAGTTGTTTACCATTTCTGTCTTTCTTGCTCGTGATCAGTTTGACAGGGATATTTGTTCCATACACATTTGGTTGACTGAAATAATTTAAACTTGTTGAATTACATTGAACTTGCGTTACGTTCTTCAACGCTTCAACTGCTAAATTCGCATTAGAAGGCTCTGGTTGGACTCCATAGATGGATCCTGTACTTGGAAGCTCGTCGTATTCTTCAGCAACTTGGTATTCAGGATACCCTCCGTACAAGTATCCTACTTGCTTTAACGGAAACGGTCCTACTGGATTTCCACATTGAATCTTGTTCGATGTTTCACGTTTGTTTTCAGATAATGGTGCACCTTGAACATTGATTGTCAAAATTGCAAAAATGACGGCAAAAAAGGACGAAGAAGAGACGATTGACGTGGAATGCATGATGTCGGATGATTGAGTAAAAAGATGTTTCTGTAGATTAGAAGGATTGAGGAGATTGATCGGATGAAGTTAGGATGATGAATACTTTTGATAACCAAAGAAAAGTAAGTGATGGTTTTTATACTTTTGATTTTTCCCATTTAGACATATCAAAACCCTTTATAGAAGAAGCTTCTCCACTTATTCTTTCTTTGCTAGCAACAAACAAAAGATGCCGAAACATTCTCGTCATGGTTCCTGAATTTATTACTATGAAAATCAGATCTCCTGATGCAAGGAACTAGACAATATTAATATAGTACCAGGAATATCATCCATCTATCTAAAGCGCACTATATGACAACAAGTCTGCCGGCGGCTAGGTGTCGGATCTCCACATACTCTGCTTAAAGGCCCACCCTCCTCAAACGGTGTTTTCGCCGCGTGAAAGTATAGTGCTATGTATAAGATTCAATTTAAACTTTTACGGAGTTTGGTGTAGGATGATGCTACAATGTAAGGGTGTCTACCTCTCTTGTAGCACAAGTGATAAAACCCTTTTTTCACGTTGAATAATGTTTTGATCGGTTCCTGTCTGTTTTGCTATTCGGTGCCGTGAAAGACAAGACAACATCTTCGAGCCATGTATCAATGGTCATATTTATAAGAAAAAAAATAGACGTTCGGCATTCATGATCACGTTACAGCTATGTTTTACACTCATCATTACAAATCATCGGAGAATAGGAGAGCCGCTCAAAGCAAAAAATTCTATAGCTGCTTTTAAATGTCATCTCTTATGGTTTCGGCTTGAAACATGCTCCTTTTAAGATCCACAAAATGAAAAAAAAAAGCTTTCTTATAATAACAATGATGCCGGCCAGAATAGAGGCAAAGAATGTATCGGCTTTAAACTGATGAACATCGAGATATACTTTTATCAATTTGCTTAGATGAAAGGGAAGAAAAATTCCATGAGTCCTTCGGCTGGAGATTGAGTGATTATAAAATCATTGGCCTCGAAGCAGGAAGAGAATCCTTTACGATAAGGACCT
>JAGFBR010000336.1:0-16356 GCA_019925795.1 Dendrobium chrysotoxum | reverse complement strand
GAATGGGCGTTCGACCAACTTTGTTAGAAGATACTTCTTCCATTTTAAACCGTTCAAATGATACTTCTGAACAAGGTGAAGATGTTGATCCTTTAGCAGCTCATTTCTTTGAAGGCGTATCTGCAGAAGATGATGCAATGATTGATGAAAGTATCAATGCTCAAACGAATACTTCAGATTTGAAAAGGTCAAGAGATACATTCGTTGCACAAGAAGACGCTCAGAATCAACCTTTTCACAACCTTCAACCTCAAGAATCTAAGCAAATTCGTCAATTACCCTTCAGTTCACGCTTGCAAGGAACTGAAAACGGTATTCGTTCCACTTCACCTTTTGGTCTTGCCCGTACAAGTGGCGCTACAACTCTTCCCGTTTCGGCAGGCTTAACAGAATACTTGTCAACCGGTGCCGTTCTACATTCCCATGCCAACAATCCAACTGGTGATGCTGCATGGTCAAAGCAAGACTTTTCTGCTTTCACAGGCAAAGAAGATTTTTAATAAATTAAAGCTATCGTCTTTATTTCTTTGTATTATAATTATTAATCATCAAAATATACTCACTTTCATGAGCTGTAGAGCAATCTCTCTCGTTCTGTCGTAACAATCAAATTCTTTCTCCTCATAAAATTATATGGAAAATTACGGTGTGATTCTATGTATAAGAGGATATAGATATGTATATAGTACATATGTTAGGTCTCAGTAGTCTTCTGTTGTTATGTAGTATTCTCTAGCAGCACGTAATCGTTCAGCCTGAGCGACTTGCCAATCGCCTTGCAATTCATCCAAGACCGCTTTCCTGCGTTTTGGATCTGCCTTGCGAATCTGAAAGGAGAATTTGCCAATCACAGGTCGATGATCACTCATTTTGATTTGTGGTTGAGATATATATTGTAAACATTGAATCGTATGAGCATGTTCACTCCTTGTATACCACATTATACGATCGCAATACGCTGGCACACGTTGTTTTTCACTGGTATCGTATGAATCCGTCTGTCGATCATATTTAACGTAGGAGCAAATTCAATCGAAGCCTCATGAAACGGCTTCAATCGATGTCCCGGATTCTCCTTCAATTGGCGATATAATTGATCCTTTGCAATCAAGCCTTGCCAATCCTTTTCGCGTATCAGATCAAAACATTGTTCTCGTTTGAGGTCAATACGATAGTTAAGATCGCCGGATAGGAAAACGATCTCGTGATCAGGTAGAATCATCGAGCCATCACCTCCGCCTGCATAGGCGTCTACTTCATTATCAAGCCGTTGATTGTTCGCCTTTTGACTCAAGGTGGCTTCGAAAATGTTGACCAAGTCTCCATTCCTTTGTCGAACATGCCTCTGCCCTGCAGCTAAATGACAATTGATCCATGCAAGAGGTGTATCGTCGATTCGCATAGATGCAATTATTGCACCTTTATTTCCCATTCTACCACCAAAGCCAGTCTTTATAGTTGCAATACCGGGATCACGAATCGACTGTGATTCGCTCTGTTTGACAAAGATGGCGGTATAGAGGCCTACCAAGCTATCTTGTAAGATGAGCTTATGATAAGGAAACTTCTTTTGCACTTCTATTGACAATCTTTGTGTCCAAGCTCTTGCTTGGTGACTCAACCTTTCCCCAGCGTCGGCCTGCTTACTTCGTCTTCCACCACCCAATATCAAACTCTTAGCCATAATACGTGTATCGCCAAGGTCGACAAGCTCTTGAAATCCAACGACGATCACATCTGGCGTTTCACCTTCTTCGAGCAATCCCATTCCCGGTAATTCATGCCCTTCAAAATCCATCACAGTTGCAGCGTCAATGTTGAATGTGAGATGGAAAGATGTCAAAGTACGGAAAGTTGAATATTCTGTTAATCGACGCTCCAATTCCACAGTCATCCAATCCGTTTTCAGAAGACCATCCCAAATATGAATTTCGCCATCCAAAGAGGTTGTTAAGACTTGCAGTTTTCCTTCATCAATCGGAGATGGGTCAACGATCATTTGCGTTACTGCACCGGCTTTGTTTGCTTGCCAAATTTTTATCACTTGCCACGGCTGTTCCCGAACGTCATAAATTCGAATTTCTCCTTGTCTGCTTCCTGCCCATAAGAAGTGACCTCGAACGCCACATAAAGAAGTGACACCTGCAATGTTGAGAGGTTGAACATGAAGACATGAATACGTAGATCGATTCCAGATCGAAATATGTCCAGACTGATGGCCAAGAAATACATAATCTGGTAAAAGAGGCACAATAGCTGCGCTAGAGATGAGACCGAGATGACTTGGTCCAACATTTTCAGGAATTCCTACAGGTCGAGAATTCGCATTGAAAGGCTTGTCGATTGTAAAAGGACGATAGATTCGCACTCTTGGCGTTCTAGAAGTAGAGCCAGATGTTTCATTTGCAGAAGCTACCCAAACTTCTTCACCTAAGACGAATGCGTAAGAATATCTGTCCATAACCACTCGCTGTGTTACAGGCGGGTCTTTGAGGGATGGCGAAGTTCGATCTCTCGTTAGCCAGGTACAAATCTTCCCGCTTTCATCAATGCTGATCATATTATGTCCGACCCTCTGCAAAACAAGTACCGGACCGGTGTGCGCACTCATACGATGGGAAGTAATCCGCATCGCTTCCAGATCATATTCAAATATATCGCCTTCCTTCGTGCCACACCACAGATATTTTCCCTTTCCAGAAGAAAAACACATTGCGCTCAAACGACTCTCACGTCTTTCTTGACTCAAAGAAATAGATTGAGTGATCGGATCCCAGCCTCTATCTGCCACATGAATTCGTAATTTATCATGATAACCCACTACAACCATATCTCGATGCAAAGCTACAGCAGAGGTGTGGCCCCCTTTCGAAGGGATCATTCTCGCGGGCGTATAATCGGGCGGTCGGCGATTCGCACGAGAAGCATCTGGTAGCTCTTCAGATATGATTTGACCTGCTTTTGTTCCATAAGGAACAGCTGACATGACCTCTTCTTCCGTATCACTTGAAGATTCAACATCCTGTCCACTAACCACGGGCGGTAAAGCTTTATTGGCGTTTGGATACGAATCACTTAGATTTGGCGATTTATTCCCAGATTCACCGTGTATTGATTTGTTAGGCTGCAATGTCCTTCGAGGTGGCGGAGGAAGAAAGACACTGCTTCCATTTGGAGATTTGTTCATTGGCTGATCCGTCGGCAAGTCAAGATCGTTTGGTGTGCTTTGTCCAGACCCTTCTTCATGATGTTTATGTTCGGAAGGATGTCTGCCTAAATGGGCTAATTTGTGTGAAGCAGAATGAAGAACTCGAAGTGCCTCTGATGTGCTGTGAGTTCTATGGCGGTGAGCCATGAATTTTGCATGCTCATCAGCGGCTTTTTGTAGTGGTACTGGAGGTGGTCTTTCTGTTGGGGTGAAAGAAGAGGCAGGACTATTCTCTGTAGAAATTGGAGTTGTAGTAGGCAGACTTGATGAAACGTGAGATGCATTCGGTCTGATCGGAATCGGAGGCGGCGGTGTGGAAGAAGCTTGGGGAGTGCCTGATCGTGAAGGCGGTGTATCTGCATATGTCAATGCTTCTAATGCTCCAGGATAATTCGAGATTGATGGCAGGCTTTGTGACGGCGTTAGCGGTCTTCGTGGAACAGTGGGAGGTTGAGTAATTCGATCGTTTACCGTATTGGAACTTTGTTTGGAAGCATCTGTTATCGGATGTATTGAAGAGATTGAAGGCTGCTTATAGTTTGATGGGATCGGCTTTGTATAGATTTGCTCGATGATGAATCTGGTTTGGCTGCCAATGCCTCAAAGCGGGATCGAAGATTGGCAAATGATACCTTTTCTTCCTCTTCATCTGCCATCATGTGAACATGCTCACTTTGGATGCATTATTTGTGGTCGGTGGTGGTTGTTGTTGTTTGAAAGGATGGTAATGGGACTTAAGTCGTAGAGGATCGGTGTTTATTTTATTTTTTAGAGGTCTGTCCGAGACATTCAGCAGTGGCCAAAGTAAGTTCGGAATATAACAGCCTTGATTTTCCATTCAATTTTTTTGTGGCACGCTAACCTTTGTTCTAGATGCATGCACAGGACCAACACCGCCATTCCGATATCCTGTACAGCTAAAGTTACTTAAAGTGAGTGAGCATAACAAGCACGTAACACTACAGTATATTTCTTTTTCAGCGATACATACTATATATGCATGCCCATATGTTAGATTGATGTAGTGTTAAAGCTTATCCGCATTACTCAATCTCCACATTCTATCTGATCCTTTTCATCTCCTCCATCACTTTTGGTAGGAAACAAAAAAGAAAAAAAGAAAATATGGGCCGATTGTCAGAAGTATTAGGTGCTTTACCACCTCCAGCATACGAAACGGTGGCCAATCATGGAAATGGAAATGGAAAAGCATTCAGTAAACCGAGAGGATTAGATGCATCTTTGATTTTACGAATCTTTCAATCTTTAGTGGATCCAATCCTTTCTGCTGAAGAACAAGCATTTGGATATTCAAATCTTCATAAAAATGTTCGATTTGCGTCAAAAGATTTTTATCTTTTATGCATGCACATCTTACGATCGAAATATATTCAAAGATATATGAACAGAGTTCGTGCACCCTTTACAACTGATCCTTATCCGGCTGGACAGGCATTTCCATCAATCCATGAACCAATCATTGTTCGAAGTAGGCTTGCAAATTCTGCTGCTTTACAATCAAATTCATCTCGTAGAAGTGGCGGTGGTGCAGGAAGGGAGACAAGAATTTTGGATTTATTTGTGGCCGCTTCTGTGCGATCGGATATGGAATCTTTTGAGAGCTCACTTTTAGAATCATCCTTAGGCGATGATGAAGAAGGTGAAAATGATTTGTTTGCCTATCATCAGCCCAAATGTAGGATAGAAGATTTGGTCATTCTGAAAGGAAGAAAGCTTGGCATCATTCGGCCAGATTCTTCCAATATCGCAATAGCAACCCAAGAAACAAAAAGAGATTCAAAAGCTCCACCATCGTATACCAATCAACCGCCGCCACGTTACCAACCATCAGACACGCGCAATGCGCAAGGCAGAAAATGGATCGAAGCTGAAGATTTGGCAATCGAACTACGCAGTAAGAGTGCTATTCTACGTATACGTAGCGATCAATCCTCTTCTCGAGCTTTACGGACTGTGTTTGAAGTGATCAGAGAACGGGAAGAGGTTTTAGAAACCACAGCTGGAAGAATTGTGGCCCGACTTGCAGATTGAAATGAAATAGCCATTGCGCTTATCTTACGAATTACTGAATATCGATGTACTTTTATATACTCAATGATCATATTGGAAATGAGGAAATAATAGTGTTGCAATTGCGGATAAAACGTACACAGAGTGAAAACACAAATGAAAAATTATCCCTCTTTATGAATATCTTGCCAACTATTTCCATCACTGCTTTGCTCTTCCTCATGAGAAGCATCAAACAGTAAATTACCTTCTTTTGTTTTCTGCGGATTAGGATCGGCACTTTTTGGTTCATTCTCATCTTCGATCGCAAATCTTGTATCGGTTTCCTCACCCTCTTCAGGATCATCATGATATGGTCCCGTCTTTCGTTGATTGTTTCGCGTCGCTAGTAATCTTCGCTCATCGTCTTCATCATCATCATCATCTTGACTGCTGCCCTCTCCAAATGCGTCATAGAGCTCCTTTGTTCGTTTACTTCTCTTCTTTCCAGGACCATTAATAACGCCACTTTCTAAGCGGCCCATAGGTAAGTTGTCGTCATCATCATCTTCTCCGGGCACAAATTCATAGGCTTCCGCAGCTGCATCACGTCTATGACGTCTATTTCGAATGATGAAGAATGCCACCATGGATCCCACAAAGATAAGCACAATACCTGAGGCTGCAAACAGCCAAGTGGAATTCTTCTTGAGACCCTTGATATATCCGGTGTCGGCTTCAGGATTTGTAAATCCTTTGTGTGATTCGCCAGGTGCCGTTCCATGATCGGATGGAAGATGATCTGTTGGCTTGGTCAATTGTCCTGGGGGTTTATGTATAATCGTCGTTGCCGGAGCTGCAGCCAATGTTTCGTGATATTCAACGCTATCTGTCGGGAAGTTCCAGGCAACTGCTTTGTCAGAATCAATTGCCGATCCCCATAACGTCATTGACCATGCCCAAAAGTTGCCAACTTTATCAGGATTTGCACGATCAAATACTTCCATCGTCCATGTACCAATAGCCGATTCATCCCAATGCTTTAATGTTGAGAAACCCCAACCAGGAAAGCCAGTCGTTGCGTCATCGTATCTTCGTGGACGTGCCAAGACACTCTTTGTTCCGTGTGGACTGGTTAAAACGATATTACAATCACCTCTACGATCGTGGGTGATCCAAACTCGAACGGTGACATGTTCCAAAGATTCCACATTTGCATCTTTTAACATTTGCTCAGTCACTTCAAAAGTGCTTTTGACACCCGCATTAGTCATGAGGGATTCATCTTTAGGTATTGTGATATTTTTGCCCTCCATCCAGGCTTGCGGTTTGACGAGAGTGTGACGACGAGCTTCTTCCACAAATTGATAAGCATCAATCACACCATACCCAAATTTATGATTGAAATGACGACCTGCTTGTGTCTTTTGCCAATCCGGGTCTTGAGGATTAATCATGATAGCAGACCGAACAGCAATATGTTGCATATCACGCCAAGTTAAATCAGGGCGAACTTCGAGCGCCAAAGCAATGACACCTGCTACCAAAGGTGCTGCTGCGCTTGTACCTCCATGACTTGTTGTGCATCGATTGACGCCATTCCAAGCAACATCGGTGGTATGAATATGATCACCAGAGCCGGAACTCCAGCCAGACGCTATGATAGCCGAACACATCTCCGAGTAATAAGGATGCAAAGATTCACGATCGACAGCAGCGATTGTCATACTATAGATACTGTTTGTATATCCATCAAAATTACACTGATCATCCGATGCACCACCATTACCGCCTGCAAAGACGAAAATACTACCTTTTCCATCTCGACCATTCTGAGCGCCATTCAAAATTGCTTTTGCGATCAAACCTTTTGGAGCATCCATACTGCGTCCATCGTCTGGAGGACCCCAACTGCACGAGTAAATGTGATTGTCTTGATAGCCATAATTCAATGCCGCCGCTTCATCGACATCGGTGATTGGACCGGACAGGATTCGTACTCCAGATACGTGGGCATCATATGCTACCCCAACACCGCAAACATCGTTCTTCATTGCAGCAATTTCACCTGCACATCGTGTTCCATGTTGATCATCTGATAATCTTGGTTCAGGCAAATCAGTGTGTGCATTAAAGTCATACGAGCCACCTGCGAAGAAATTCTCTTTGAGATCGGGACTTTTATGATCCACACCGTCATCAATCAAACAAACATTCACACCTTTTCCGGTTACGCCTTGAGCCCATACCCCAGTAACGTTTAGATCCCAATTTTCCTTTTTCTCGTTAATCAAATGCCACTGATCGGGGAAGATTGGATCATTTATCGAAAAAGTCTCCTTTGCTTTAACAATTTTGCCAGAGGGTATTTTCGGAGGTGCAGGAAGTGGTTCCGGATAGGGATTAGGTCCAGGAACAGGAATCGGATCACGAACTTGAGGAAACAAATGCGGCGTATCCCAAGGGGAGATTATTTTATCGCGCTTGTATCTTTGACGTAGCTCTTGTCGTTCGATAGATCGAATTGCTCTAGCAGCATGAAGATGATGATCTTCGATCGATGCACGTCTCGCTAAAGACGGCGTCGCAGCTGCTCTACTAAGCAGACTCCATCTTTGGAGAACAGGATCTTCTGAGATGCTCAAATGCGATCGCTTCTGGACGCTAGTAGTCGAATCAATCGAAATTGGCTTCTCGCTACGAACTAGCCAATGATCGGCTAATTCACCCACTCTATCGACCAACTCGACGCCCAAAGCATTTGCCGCCTCTCTTGGATCGATGTGATTATGGGTTGATCGTATCTCCAATGCGTAATAGTGATGTGTATCGTACTCTCTTTTGACCGGTCGAGGACCAAAGACTGCATTATGAGCTGAGCTAGTGGAAGAAAGACAAAGGATAATTGTCACAAAGCAGGCAATCCGTATTATGCTTATTGTATACCGCATATTCGTAAGAAGAAGGGGAGGTTAGGATTTGGTAGCGTTGAGATAAGCAGGTCTGGTGGTCAAGAATGGCGATCCGTACTTTACAGATGAGAAGCTTTTGTTTTCCTGTGAGACAGTTGCCAGTTTATCTCGCGGAAAGAACCAAAGCTGCTTAAAATTACACCGTTTGAGTTGCGTATCCAGACCAGTTGAGCGCCAACAATAAGTTTCCTCGACTATACAGAACAGAGACTTGAATAAGGAGAAATAAGAATAAGAAATCGATCAGATGAGAATTCTTTCGATCGTCGTGAATGATAAAAGAGTATCTTTTTTTTCTCTATATTCAAATCAAGATTGTGGTGGTAAAGGTGGTTACTGTTTATTTGCCGAGTGAACTTCTGTAAGTGATGCGTAAAGAAATGAAGCACCTTAAGCTCATAGAAATGTATCCACCTTCGAATTATATTGCTTTCTGGCCAGAGAGTGTATGTGTTCTTTATATACATTAACATTATATTTATTTATATATATTCTGATCCTAGCAGCGTTGCGCACGCATACACTATACAGCCTGCTGTCTAAAGTGACAATGATAGAATCAAGGAGAGGCTAAAAAAAAAAGGGCGAAGAAATGCATAGGCAAGGGTGTTTGACCGACTAGGCTAAAGGTATACTACATAAATAATGTACATACGCTGAGATGCATTATACAGCAAGGCGTAGAGAGTGCCAAAAAGACCAAAAAAAAAAAAAAAAAAAAAGGATGAAAATTGTACATAAAGTACACTAAAACTATTTCAATTCGACGCCCAACATTACGCCTTCTACGTCTGTACATTACTTGAATCAATAGACGCTGACCTAATCGAATCGAATATACCATCTTCTATTGTAAATCCTGAATGGGAGAAACAGAGAATCTCTGTGAATGTTCAACAATGCCGGGAACCCCATGATATCAACATCATCAAGATTTCGAATGAGTCAACCTTTTCAACAACTGCTTTCATTTTTTTCAAACTCTAAATGCATGATATCTAAAACGTCTTTTTTACGCTCTTGCGATCATGTATGAATGACTGGCATGATCTCTTCTTGGAATTAAGTATGCCAAGATTGAGACAAGATGAGTTCAATCTTACTACTCCTTTTGATCATGTTCTCAATCTGTCAAATGGATCATTTACTTTCCATTCCTTCCGATCAATGTATAGAATATGGTTGTCGGAAATGAGCGATGTTTGTAAGAAAAAGACGCGTAAACAGTGTGGTACATAATGTACAAACCGTAATGCAAGCAAGATCTCTCTCTGCTTGAGCGTCGAATTGATTCTTTCGGACAAAAACTAATTGAGGGCATCCATCGCATTCATAAAATTCTTCTCTGTTTACTCTTTCCATTCACCTTTTTTCCCTGTTTCCCTCTCGACTCTTTCTTCCTTCCTTTTCACAAATTATAACAATAGTAGATGCTGTCTTGATGTTCGCATACATGCAGCACTACAACCATTCAGCTTTCGTCAATCATCGGCTGTAGGATCGACTCAATTTCGATCAAAAGTGCAAAATGCAGCGTGCCGATGGACTTGGAAGAGGTTTCTCGCTTAACCATCAAAAGGTAGCATTGGAATTGTCCTTTTCTTCACAAAATGAAGTAATCATCCAAGGATATACTGAATTGTTAATCTCTCCGACGGATAAATACCTGAAAACGCTTCATCTGAATGCCAAGCAAATCCACATTCAACGTATTACGTGCTCCGGACAAGATGCTGAATTTTCAGTGGTGGATCACTTTTCTAATATCGTTTTATCGGAAAAGGATGTTCACAAATATCCTGAATTGAAGCGTAAGCTCTTTGCTGCTTCTAGTGATGGTGCAGGCGGTGAATTGGACGTCCTTCTGCCTTTTGACGTTGTTCAAGAAACAAACCAAGATGCCACATCAGATTTTGTGCCTATCTCCGTTCGCATCTATTATTCTATCACAGATCCGAAAGAAGCTCTACAAATCGTTATGCCTTCCGATGAAGCTCCTCACAGGATACCCCACATCTTTTCCTCGGCAACAGGTCCCGATGCGACCAGATCTTGGCTTCCATGCGTTGATAGCTTGTGGGAACGATGCACCTGGGAATTGCAATTCATCGTGCCCAAGACATTGGACGGCGAAACGATGACAGTGATCGCATCGGGCGATTTGATCGAAAAGGTCATTCATCCCTATAATTCGAACAAGAGCATTTTCTACTTTTCTCAAGCTTCAGCCACCTCTGCTCAGCACATCGGATTCGCTGCGGGACCGTTCGTGATGTATGATATCCCTTTGGCAAAGCGGGATGAGGCAAGTGGACGTGCGGTAGCATTTTGCTTGCCGGCCGAGAGGAGGAGATGTTCAATAGCGTGGCTGTGGTTCATCAAGCCTTGGACTTTTACAGTAGAGAATTTGGTTCGTATCCTTTCGGTTCGATGTCAGTTGTTTTTGTTGATGAACCCATCCAAGATGTTCACATTACCTCCACCCTCGCAATATGTTCAAGCGATCTTTTACATCCACCTACCGTCATCGATCAAGCTTTAGAAACTCGTCAGATCTTGAGCCACTGTGTTGCATTTCAATGGATCGGAATCAACATTATTCAAAAAACATGGTCGGATACGTGGTTGATCAATGGACTAAGTCTTTACATTTCTGGTTTGTTTATGCGTCGGCTACTCGGAAATAATGAATATCGTTTCAGGCTCAAGAAGGATTGCGATCGATTGTTGACTTGGGACATTGGCATGCCACCGTTGTACATCTCCGGCAGACAAGAATCGCCAGAAGAAGACTATCTTTCTTTCATCAACTTGAAAGCACCTCTAGTTCTTCATATATTAGATAGAAGATTGTGCAAAGCAGGCGCAACCCTCGGTCTCGGTCGTGCTATTCCAAAAATTTTTCTGCAGGCAATTACGGGAGAGATGGTCAACGCTACTTTGAGCACCAGCAACTTCTTGCGGACATGTCGCAAGGTGAGCGGGATCGAGTTGCGTCGTTTTGCCGATCAATGGATCTATGGTAGCGGATGTCCAACATTTGTTTGCAATGCCAATTTTAACAAGAAAAAGCTCTTGATCGAGTTTAACTTTCATCAATATACGCCAAGCTGGGACTATGCCCAAAGGAATCCACTAGAAGCAGCAGGCTCAAATCCTGTCCAACTCTTCGAAGGTCAAATGACTGTTCGAATTCATGAAGCTGATGGAACGCCGTACGAGCACGTATTTGACATGAACGATGCACAAAGGAGGTTCGAAGTACCCTTTAATACAAAGTATAAACGTGTCAGACGAAATACAAAACGCTTCAAAAGTAGACAAGCAGCCGCCAAAGCTGCAGCTGAAGGTGATGAAGGCGCAGCTGAAGATATTTCTCTGATGGACTTGGGCTTTGGCTTGGGTATGTGGGAAGAAGAGGAGCAGCGTGAAAAATGGCGAGTAGCCGATTGGACAGAAGAAGAGGAAGCACAGATGTCATCAGCGCCTTACGAATGGATTCGTATGGACGCCGATTTTGAATGGATTGCACATATACAATTCGATCAGAAGGATTATATGTGGGTATCTCAATTACAACGTGACAGGGATGTTGTTGCTCAAGCAGCTGCAATTCAGGCACTCGGAAGGATGCCAAACGCAATCGCAAGTTCAATGCTTACGCGTACCGTGCTTGTGACAAAATACTTCTTCCGGGTTCGAATAGAAGCAATTCATCAACTGGTCGGTTGTGCTCTCAAGTCGCTTGATTATTTGGGACTGTTTCACTTGCTCATGCTTTTCAGAACTTCATACTGCCACGAGACTGCAGACAATACAGAATTGGATGCGCCCTCCATTCCAAAAGCGAATGATTTCTCCGATTACGCAGAATACTTTGTCAAACGTGCACTGATACAAGCAATCAGCAATGTACGCAACGAACACGGCAGAAGTCTACCACAGGTCAAACGTTTTATTATCAATCTTTTGCGATACAACGACAATTCCAAAAACCGATTTGTTGATGACTTTTACATCGCCGGTCTCATCAGTTGTCTTGCTCATGCTTTTGTGCCGCTTGACTCTCTTTGGGGACAATACGTTCCGGCCGATGAAGACCCTTCAGCCGTCGATGATGAGATGCTGCTTGGCTCTGCATGTCAAGAAGTTGAAAGATTTCAGGAACTCGATCGACTTGTTCCGTCATTCCACAATGTTGTAAGTATGTCTTCATTAGATTTTCAAGGCAATCTAATGCTTGCCAACGTCATTCCGGTCAATCTACCTCTCCTCCACTCTTACACACGTCAAGGCAGTTATACAGCACTTCGTATCGCAGCGCTGGACTACCTCTTATTGATACATGGATTGCAACATAAAATCCTCACTCGGTACTTTTTTGCACTTTTGCGATCTGATGAAAGTCGTGCTGTCAAACGTGCTCTTGCTCGTTCGATCTGTCAATCGATGGCAGTATTTGTCGCCGTTGGAGAGAAGCGCGATCGAGCAGTGATTGATGAAGGTGTGAATGGAAGAACGGAAGAACAACAATTGGACGAATCCTTGAAGATTATTCGTAAAGAAGTAGGACGATCAGCAAGCGTTCGTGAGGGTTTTTTGGATGCCATTCTCCATCCTGGTGTTGACATGGGAGAACGTTGGGCTTTGATCAAACTGGGTGAATTACTTTTCAAACCTGGGGAGGAAAAAGAGGTTCCATTTCAACCAAAACTTTCTGTTCGAGTCAGAATGCCATCTGTGGTCGAACAAGTGGAACAAGCTTCGTCAACGAAACAGCGTGCCGAAACGGGCACTCCCAAGATCAAACTTGTTCGTACCGAAACAACCCCGAGGGTCGCATTCGAGGACAAAGTGTCGGACGCACCTGCTGCCCCGGCAAAGAAAAAGAAGATCAAGCCTATTGCCCCAGGACAAGCTTCTGGTATGTCATTGACAGATTTGACGGCATGTAGAAATGCTCTCAAAAGACTGCAGAACAGCAAACATTCCCAATTGTTCCGCAAACCTGTCGATCCAGTACGTGATAAAGTGCCTGATTATTTCAACGTTATTCAGAATCCAATGGATTTAAGCAGCATCGAAAACAAGCTCAACGAAGGAATGTACAAAGATCGCTTCGAATTCAAAGAAGACTTTGAACTGGTCATCAGTAATGCTAAACAGTATACACCGGACGCAAAAGCTTTTGTTCATACCTCTGCAAATGCTCTCAATCGAGAATTTCAGAATTTATGGAACCGAATCACTAAGACTTTGGCACATGCGGCCGCAAATAATATAGCCGCTACAAATGGCAACACAAACCATGAAACAGCGCAAGACGTTCGCGAATCTACCGAAGTTGAGGAATCGTCTCCAGTCCCCGAGGCAGAGGTTCGAGAAGACTCAGTGAAAAAATCAATGGCGCCGCCCGCTGCTCCTGCTAAAGGCTTAAAGATCAAATTGAAACCGAAGTTGTCTTCCGAGAATGCACAAAGCGAAGACTCTCCCACCCCTGTTGATCGCTCGTACGAAGCGGACACAAAACAGTCAATACCCAAACCACAAAGCGCTAGAGCGTCTTCGACAGTTGTTGAGGAAAGCCGTCAATCTAGAACGCCTTCACCAGCTCAAAAATCCCGAACTTCCTCTCCTGTTGTTGTACGGGAAAAAGCTTCATCGCCGATCGCCTCCAGATCACCAAGTGTCAAAGTATCAAATGGATCCAAGAGTACAAATGGAATTCAAAATGTTGAAAATTTGCCCGTTCAAACGAAAAAATGCAAAGCTTTATTGCAAGCATTGAAGAAGTTGCCGGAAGCCGCAATCTTTCTGCGTCCTGTGGATCCGGTCTTGGATGGTGCACCGACATACTTTGATGAGATAAAACGTCCAATGGATCTGGGCACAATGGGGGAAAAACTCAACGAAGGCAAATATTCTACCATGGGTCAATTCAAATCGGATATGGAATTAATTTTTGCAAATTGTAGGAAGTTTAATCCTCCAACAACTGTCCCAAATCAATTTGCAGATACAGTAGAAGCTGCCTTTGAGAAAGAATGGCGAACTGCAACCATTTTAAAGCTCGAACCGGGAGAATTGAAAACATTGCAAAGCCTATTGAAAAAGTTGATTGCCATTCCTGATGCATTTCTATTTTTAAAGCCTGTTGATCCTATTGAACAAGGAATTCCGCATTACTTCAACGTGATCTCAAAAAAGGACGCACGAGATTTGCAAACGATTGGTGAAAAGCTCAATGCTGGACAATATGGAACTATGTACGAATTTGATGCGGATATTCGATTGATGCTGCAGAACTGTTTTACGTTCAATGAAGGCGTTGAAGAAATTCTTGCTTGGGCAAAATCCTTTGAAAGACAATATGAAAGATTATGGTCAGACATTCGCTCGAGATATGGTTTAGCCAAACGTAAGGCGAATGGAATAAGTTCTGATTCAGCTGCAGGCAATTCTTCAGCAAAGAGACAAAAAAAGTAAAGATTTTCAACTTAAGTTATGAAGTTGTTCCATTATGAAGTTGTTCCTTCTATTATTGTCTTAGTCAATTTTTTCTTTCTCTTTCAAAATTTTTTTGGAATCGTCGGAACGATTGGTATTGATCTTCTGCATCTTTTCTCAAATCTAGCCATCGCATCTGTAAAAATACTTCCTAATCCATCTCATTGCAAAAAGAAATACTCTATCTCTGTATCAATACACAAAAATCTTAAAAGGATGACCTACAATCCATATGATGCACTCCATCCATCAATTTTGAATGACCCTTCTCATTCTTGACCTACCTTTCTCAAAACAGAATCTCTACCTCATCGCTCAGATATTCGCTGTAAAGAAGAGGGTCAGAAGCTGGCATATCTTATCTGTCCAAAGTTGACGTTGGAATGTAGGATGTTAATCTTTGATGCTACCTAAAATTGTCAAAGCTTCTTTCCAACGCCATCGGCCTCATACGAAAGTCAACGATTGAGGCAGACTTGCTCTTCACTTTATTCCTCATTCCCTCTCGAATTTGTACAAATGCGTCATCCTTTTGTGAGCTGATCTTATACGGCCCAATTTTCACCAACACCAATTCAGGTCCATTCTCTAGAGGCTGAACGAACGATGATCGTAAATCGCCATGCGAAATCGAATGCAAAAATCAACACTGTATAGCTTCAAATCAAGTGACATGATATTCCTTGCGTTGCGAAAGAAATCTTCCAACAAGTTCTCTTCATCAAGCTGCAAGCAAATCCGTCACGCAAAGTTTGCGAAAAGCCACTTTCTTCTTTGATCCTCTACGTAATCTGTGCCAGTGATTACCCCTTTCTCCATTTTCAATTCAAAATGCTAGCTCCTAATCCCGTGCGACCAACCCAAAATAAAATATGAAAGGACCATGAATACCAATGGACGTCCTGCCTATCACCGAAACAACAATTGCGCGACCACCGAAGCAAACCAAATCTCAAAGAAAAAGAAAACTGTTACACGAATCCACACATGCTCCAGGAAGCGAATCCAAATTGAAGACCTTAAGATCATTGAATTGTAATTTTTGGAGGAGTCATCGTATTTTTCTCTTCCCGGATTTTGAGATCCAAACGAAGATTTCACATAAAGAGTCCCAGAAGAAATAAGAAAGTAGAAAAACAAAACGAAGAGCATTTGCGTACATCCAAGACAAGGTAAACGTGTTTGTTTCAGTTCATAATATATCATACTGTATAGGAGGCAAGAGGTCAGTAGAGCATCTGTAGATTCTTGCACTAACATGTCGAAGACCGAAATAAATAGAAACAAGTCTTGAACATCATAAATGTCGCTAAATTTTAATCCCAATCGGTCGGCTCACGACGTGGTGGCGGACTGCGACTATCATGACGACGTGGAGGTGGTTCACGATCATCATCACCGCCACGGCGACGAGGTGGAGGAGAACGGGAGCGATCACGGGGAGGTCCACGATCGTCTCCTCCAGCAGGTCCTGGTGGAGGTCCGGCACGGTCAGGATCGATACGCAATTTATTACCACGCAAATCCATGCCTTCGATTCGGTCAAGAGCACGTTGATAATCCTCTGGATTATCGTACTCGATCACACCTTTTTCGGGTCTTTGTGCATCGACGTCAGCAAATGAGATACGACCGTGTTCACGACCGATGTCCTTCAAA
>JAGFBR010000335.1:0-16444 GCA_019925795.1 Dendrobium chrysotoxum | reverse complement strand
TCGCCGCGATCACCACGTCGCAGTTCTGCACCGAGGCGTCCTCGAGCGAGGCGACCTCGCAGGCGTCGGCGTGCACCCACTCGGCCTGCGGCACCGCCTCCGGCGCGACCTCGGCGAGGTCACGTTCGATGAGCATCACCTCGTGGCCGTTCTCGATGAGCTCGGAGGCGATCGACTTCCCACCGCGCCCGCCCCGGCGATGGTCACGCGCATGGCCACTACCCCCGCTCCGCAGGCGCCGTCTGGGCCGCCTGGTGACCGAGGCCACCGTGCCGCTGACGGCCGCCGCGTACACCACGTCGTCGGCCTGGATGATGGTGCCGGGCTTCGTCAGCACCCCGGTGCCGAAGCGCACGATGAACGCGACCCGGCTGCCGGTCGCCTCCTCGAGCTCGGTGACCGGGCGCCCCGACCAGTCCTCGTGGAAGGGCAGCTGCATGATCGCGACGGTGCCGGACGGGTCGCGCCACGCGGTGGCCACGCCGTCGGGCAGCAGCATCCGCAGGAAGCGGTCGGTGGTCCAGGGGACGGTGGCCACGGTGGGGATGCCGAGCCGCTCGTAGACCGCGGCGCGCTTGGCGTCGTAGATGCGGGCGACGACGGTCTCGACGCCGAAGGTCTCGCGTGCGACGCGCGCGGAGATGATGTTGGAGTTGTCCCCGGAGGAGACCGCGGCGAACGCCTCCGCGCGGTGGATGCCCGCCGCCGTCAGCACCTCGCGGTCGAAGCCCACGCCGACGATCTCCTGGCCGTGGAAGTCGCTGCCGAGCCGGCGGAAGGCCTGCGGGTCCCGGTCGACGACGGAGACCTCGTGGCCGAGGCGCTCCAGCGACAGGGCCAGCGCGGACCCCACGCGGCCGCAGCCCATGACGACGATGTGCACGCGACCTCCGGTCCCGGTACCCGCTCCTGACGCGCGCACGGTATCCGGTGCACCGCCCGATCCCACCGCGCCACCCGCTCGGCCTACGCTCTGTGGGTGCCCAGGCTCGCTACCGCGGCGAAACGCCTCGTGCTCGGACTGCCGTTCCGCAGCGACGAGCTCTCGGACACGCTGCTGCGCAAACGCATCGCGCTGCCGGTGTTCGCGTCCGACGCCCTCTCCTCCGTGGCCTACGCGCCGCAGGAGGTGCTGATCACCCTCTCGCTGGCCGGGCTCGGGGCCTACGTCTTCTCCCCCGTGGATCGGTTTCGCGGTCATCGTCGTCCTGACGACGGTGGTGGTCAGCTACCGCCAGAACGTCCACGCCTACCCCTCGGGCGGCGGCGACTACGAGATCGCGACGACGAACCTCGGGCGGCACGCGGGCCTCACCGTCGCGTCCGCCCTGCTGGTCGACTACACGCTGACCGTCGCGGTCTCGGTGTCCTCGGCCGCGGACAACCTCGGCGCCCTCATCCCGTTCGTCGGCGAGCACAAGGTGCTCTTCAGCGTCCTCGCGATCGTCGTGCTGACGGCGGTCAACCTGCGCGGCCTGCGGGAGTCCGGGCGGCGTTCGCGATCCCGGTCTACTGCTTCATCGTCTGCCTGGGCGGGATGATCGTCGTCGGCGTCGTCCGGCTGCTGCTGGGCCAGGACATGGTGGCCCCCAGCGCGGGGCTCGACGTCCGCAGCGAGGCCGACCACCAGCTCTCCAGCCTCGCCCTGATGTTCATCGTGCTGCGCTCGTTCACCCAGGGCTGCGCGGCGCTGACCGGCGTCGAGGCGATCTCCAACGGCGTGCCGGCCTTCCGCAAGCCGAAGTCGCGCAACGCGGCGACCACCCTGGCCATGCTGGGGCTCATCGCGGTCGTGATGTTCGCGGGGATGCTCGCCCTCGCGCGCGCCACCGGCGTGAAGATGGCCGAGGACCCGGCCACCCAGCTCGTCGGCGCCCCTCCCGGCTACAAGCAGGAGACGCTGATCGCGCAGCTCGCGGAGACCATCTTCTCCGGGTTCCCGCCCGGCTTCTGGGCGGTCACGATCTTCACCGCCCTGATCCTCGTGCTGGCCGCGAACACGGCGTTCAACGGCTTCCCGGTGCTCGGCTCGATCCTCGCCCAGGACCGCTACCTGCCGCGCCAGCTGCACACCCGCGGCGACCGGCTCGCCTTCTCCAACGGCATCCTGTTCCTCGCGTTCTTCGCGATCGTGCTGGTCGTCGGGTTCTCCGCCGAGGTCACGGCCCTCATCCCGCTCTACACCGTGGGCGTGTTCGTCTCCTTCACGCTCTCCCAGCTCGGCATGGTGCGGCACTGGAACCGGCTGCTGGGCACCGAGACCGACGACGAGGCCCGCTCCGGGCTGCGGCGTTCCCCGCCTGGTCTCGGGCTTCGGCGCGGCCATGACCGGGGTCGTGCTCGTCGTCGTGCTCATCACGAAATTCCTGGTCGGCGCGTGGATCGCGATCGTCGCGGGCGGGCTCGCCTTCCTGCTGATGCTCTCCATCCGCCGGCACTACGACCGGGTCGCCGAGGAGATCGCCGCCCCCGACGTCATCGACGCCGTGCTGCCCAGCCGCAACCACGCGATCGTGCTGGTCTCCACGGTGCACCGGCCGACGCTGCGGGCGGTCGCCTACGCCCGGGCCACCCGCCCCGACGTGCTCGAGGCCGTCACGGTCAACGTCGACGACGCCGACACCCGCCGGGTCACCTCGGACTGGGAGCGGCGGCAGCTGCCGGTGCCGCTCAAGGTCCTCGAGTCGCCCTACCGCGAGATCACCCGGCCGATCCTGCAGTACGTCAAGCGCATCCGGACCGACAACCCACGCGACGTGGTCACCGTGTTCATCCCCGAGTACGTCCTCGGGCACTGGTGGGAGCAGCTGCTGCACAACCAGAGTGCGCTGCGCCTCAAGGGACGGCTGCTGTTCCAGAAGGGTGTCATGGTCGTGTCCGTGCCCTGGCAGCTCGAGTCGTCCCGTCGGCTCGCCACCCCGCGCCCGCAGGGCGCGCCGGGCAGCGCCCGCCGCGGGTACGGGGCCCCTCCCACCAACGGCGTCAAGCCGGGCTCGACGTCGGCGCCGGCCACCGGGTCCGAGCGGGCGGACGCCCGATGAGCGCCCTCCATCCCGACGACGGGTGCGCCGGAGCGGCCCGACTGGACCGACCGGATGCTCGACCTCGAGGTGGGGGCGGTGGCCCACGGCGGGCACTGCGTGGCCCGTCACGAGGGACGGGTCGTGTTCGTCCGGCACGCGCTGCCCGGGGAGCGGGTGCACGCGGTCGTCACCGAGGACCACGGCGGGTCGTTCTGCCGGGCCGACGCGGTGACGGTGCTCGACGCGGCCCCGGGCCGGGTCACCCGGCCTGCCCGTGGGCCGGACCGGCGGGTGCGGCGGCTGCGACTGGCAGCACGCCGACCACGACACCCAGCGCGACCTCAAGGCCGCGGTGGTCGCCGAGCAGCTCTCCCGCCTCGCCGGGATCGAGCGCGACGTGGTCTGCGAGGCCCTGCCCGGCGGCCCGCTCGGCTGGCGGACCCGGATGCGCATGGCGGTGACCGACGACGGCCGCCCCGGCCTGCGGGCGCACCGCAGCCACGAGGTGCTGCCGGTCGGCGACTGCCCGATCGCGGTCCGCGGCGCCCTCGACCCCGTCGTCGCGCGGACGTGGACGCCCACGGCGGAGATCGAGATCGTCGCCGACGCGGCCGGTGAGACGCATGCGACCGAGCTCCTCGAGGGGACGCGGCGGCTCGAGATCGGGTCGGGGACGGCCCACGAGCACGCCGCCGGCCGGGACTGGCGCTGCCCGCGCCCGCCTTCTGGCAGGTCCACCCCGGCGCCGCGGACGCGGTCGTCGCGGCCGCGGTCGAGGGCGTCGGCGAGCTCGGTGCCGACGACGTCGTCTGGGACCTCTACGGCGGCGCCGGGCTGATCGCCGCGGCGCTCGCCGACCGGGCGGGCGACGTCTCGATCGTCGAGTCCGACCCGACGCGACCGCCGCGGCGGGGGAGAACCTCGCCGACCTCCGGCGGCCCGCGTCGTCCGCGGGCGCGTGGAGAAGGTGCTGGACTCCCTGGCCCGCACCACCCCGCCCGACGTCATCGTGGCCGACCCGCCCCGCAAGGGCCTGGGCCGCGAGCTCGCCGGCCGCATCGGGGCCGTCGGGGCCCGCCGGATCGTGCACGTCGCGTGCGACCCGGCCGCCCTGGCCCGCGACGTCGCCGCGCTGGCGGAGGCCGGCTACACCCTCGAGCGCCTGCGGGTGTTCGACGCCTTCCCGATGACCCACCACGTGAGTGCGTGGCGACCTCGTACGGAGACGGAGCGCAGCGGAACTCGACCCGTCGAATCGGACCTGACCGTGTGCGCCGACGGAGGCAGCCTGGTCTCGCTCGGGCTGGTGCCGGCGGGGCCGGTCAGCTTCCTCGACGGCGTCCCGCTGGTCGACCACCACTGCCACTCGGTGGTGGCCGGCGATCTCGACCCGACCGGCGTTCGAGGCCCTGCTCACCGAGGGGACCGGGCCGGCGCCGGGGCTCTCGGCGTTCG
Organism: Dendrobium chrysotoxum; assembly: GCA_019925795.1. Taxonomy (NCBI): domain Eukaryota; kingdom Viridiplantae; phylum Streptophyta; class Magnoliopsida; order Asparagales; family Orchidaceae; genus Dendrobium; species Dendrobium chrysotoxum. The sequence goes on along the minus strand of JAGFBR010000335.1, from coordinate 11,966 downwards.
ACTCGCGGCTCGGTTCTCGGTGCGCCGCTGGTGCTCGCCGGTGCTCGGCCTGCCCCCGCACGCCCCGGCGGCCGACTACGTCGCGCGGCGGGCGGAGCTCGGGGCCGAGGCCGTGTCCCGGGCGATGCTGCGCGCCGCCGGCTCCGGGGCCCTGCTCGTCGACCACGGTTCGACGCGGGCGGCCTGCTCGATCTCGACGCGCTGTCCGCGGTGGCGGGGGCGCCGGTCGGCGAGGTGGTGCGGCTCGAGGCGGTGGCCGAGGAGGTCGCGGACGCCGGGGTGGACGCCGGCGGCTTCGGGACGGCGGTCGCCGACGAGGTCGCGCGCCGCACCGACGCCGCCCGCCGTCCGCTCCCGGTCGCCTGCAAGACCGTGCTGGCCTACCGGGCGGGTCTCGACGTCGACCCGCACCGCCCCGAGCCCGCGGAGGTGGCGGCCGCCGCGTCCGCGTGGCTGCCCCGGCGCGCCCGCGACCGCGAGCCGCTGCGCGACCCGGTGCTGCTGCGCCACGGCCTCTGGGCCGGGCTCGACACCGGCCTGCCGCTGCAGCTGCACAGCGGGTTCGGCGACCCCGACGAGGACCTGCACCGCGCCGACCCCGCCCTGCTCGTGGGCCTCGCCCGCCTCGTCGAACCGCTCGGGTGCCGCTGATGCTGCTGCACACCTACCCGTACCACCGCCAGGCCGCGTGGATGGCCCAGGTGTTCTCCTGCGTCCACGCCGACGTGAGCCTCGCCGTGCCCTACGTCGGGTCCCGGGCCCCCGAGGTGATCGCCGAGGTGCTGGAGCTGGCACCCTTCGGCAAGGTGCTCTACGCCTCGGACGCCTACGGGCTGCCGGAGCTGCACCTGCTCGCCGCGCTGCGCTTCCGGGCGGCCCTGGGCGGGCTGCTCGAGCACGCGTGCTCGACCGACGAGATCTCTCCCGCCGACGCCGAACGGGTGGCCACCATGATCGCTCGCGACAACGCCCTCCGGGTCTACCCGCGGATGCCCGCGTGACGGTGGAGGTGCCGATCTCCGGGGATCTGCAGGTTCCCGACGCCGGGCCGGTGCGGGCTGCGCGCCCGGTGCCGGTCCCGGCCGCCCTGGTCGAGGCCCTCGAGGCGGAGCTCCCAGGCGCGGGTCGCGCTGCGCCACGCGCTGCACCGCGAGCCGCGGGTCTCCGGTGACGAGGCCGACTCGCGCGACGCGGTGGCGGCCGCGCTGGGCCACGACCTCGAACCCGTCGCCGGGACCGGCGGCATGCTGCGGCTCGGGGGGACGGGCCCCGCCGTCGCCGTGCGGGGCGAGCTCGACGCCCTGCCCGTCCGGGAGGACACCGGGCTGGAGTTCGCCTCGCGCCGCGACGGCGCCGCGCACGTGTGCGGCCACGACGTGCACACGGCCGCCCTCGTCGCCGTCGTGCGGGCGGTCGAGGCGGCCGGTCCCGACCTGCTCGCCGCCCCGCTGCTCGCGGTGTTCCAGCCGCGGGAGGAGGCGGCGCCGAGCGGGGCCGCCGACGTCGTGGTCGAGCCCGCGTTCCGCGCGCACGCGCCCCGCCGCGATGCTCGGCGTGCACGTCCAGCCCGAGCTGCCGCGCGGGGTCGTGTCCGCCCGGCCCGGTCCGGTGAACGCCTCGGCCGACGAGATCGAGATCACGGTCACCGGGCGCGCGGGGCACGGCGGATACCCGCACCGCACCCGGGACCCGGTCCTCGCCGTCGCCGCGGTCGTCGTCGCCCTGCAGCAGATCGTGGCCCGGCGGGTGAACCCGCTCGAGGCGGGCGTGGTGACGATCGGGCAGATCACCGCCGGGTCCGCCCCGAACGTCGTGCCCGGCGCGGCCACCGCGCGCGGCACCGTGCGCGCCCTCGACGCCGACCGGGACGCGATCCTCGCGGCCGTCACCCAGGTCGTGGAGCACACCGCGGCCGCCCACGGCTGCACGGGCGAGGTGGCCGTGGTGCCGAACGAGCCCGCCGTCGTGAACCACGGGCGCCTGACCGCGGCCATCGCCGCGACGCTGGGCGGCCGGCGCGGCGAGGAGCGCGCGGCCCCGACCGGCCTGCGCCTCGACACCGGGTTCCGCTCCTGCGGGGCGGACGACTTCTCGCACTACTCGGCGGCGGACATCCCCTCGACGATGCTGTTCGTGGGCACGGCCGACCCCGACGCCGAGCCCGGCAACGCCCCCGGCCTGCACCACCCCGGCTTCTCGCCCGACGACGCGATGGTGGGCGAGGTCGCACGCGCCCTGCTCGCGGCCGTCGTGGCGGCGGGCCACACTCTGGCTCCCACCGTGTCCCCTGCTGAAGAGGCCCCGTGACCGAGATCAGGCACTTCTCGACCGCCTTCCTGCGTGACCCGTTGCACGTCGCCGCGCTGTTCCCGAGCTTCCCGCCGCTGTGCCGCCAGGCGATCGCCCGCTGCCGGCCACCGGCGACCCCGTGGTGCTGGACCTCGGGGCCGGCACCGGCTCGGTCACCGACGAGATCCAGAAGCGGCTGCAGGGCCGTGGCCGGCACATCGCCGTCGAGATGGACGAGGACATGGCGGAGGTGCTGGCGAAGCGCCACCCCGAGGTCGAGGTGATGTGCACCGACGCCCACACCGCGGTGGAGAAGCTGCTGGCCGAGGGCGTGCGCGCGGACCTGTCCGTCTCGGGCCTGCCGTGGCTCGCGACCGCACCGAAGGACCGGTCGATCTTCCCGCTGCTCGCCCGCATGGCGGCGCCCGGTGGGGCCGTGACGCAGCTCGCGCACGCCTGGATCCGGTTCTTCCCGACCGCCAAGCAGGTGCAGCGCAACCTCGAGGCGACCTTCGAGGAGGTCGTGGTCAGCCGCACCGTGTGGTTGAACGCACCGCCGGCCGTGGTCTACGTCGCGCGGCGCCCCCGCACCACCTGAACGGCCCTGCGAGCCGTCGCGGGCTCCGTAGACTGCCTGATGTGAGTCTGCTCCAGCGCGTACGGACCCCGGCCGACCTGCGGTCCCTGGACGCCGGCGAGGTCGACGCTCTCGCGGCGGAGATCCGGGGCTTCCTGATCGACGCGGTGTGCCGGACGGGTGGCCACCTCGGCCCCAACCTCGGGGTCGTCGAGCTCACCCTCGCGCTGCACCGGGTCTTCGACTCCCCGCGGGACGCGCTGCTGTTCGACACCGGACACCAGAGCTACGTCCACAAGATCGTGACCGGCCGCGCCGGGGAGTTCGGCGGCCTCCGCCAGGGCGGGGGCCTCTCGGGCTACCCGAGCCGGGCGGAGTCCGAGCACGACCTGGTGGAGAACTCGCACGCCTCCACCGCGCTCTCCTGGGCCGACGGGCTCGCGAAGGCCGACCAGCTGCTCGGCCGGGACCGCTCCGTCGTCGCCGTGGTCGGCGACGGCGCGCTGACCGGCGGGATGTGCTGGGAGGCGCTCAACAACATCGCCGGGTCGGACCGCCCCGTCGTCGTCGTGGTCAACGACAACGGGCGCTCCTACTCGCCGACCATCGGGGGGCTCTCCGAGCGCCTCTCCACGCTGCGGCTCGCCCCCCGCTACGAGGACGTCCTCGAGCAGGGCCGCAAGGCGCTGCAGAAGATCCCCGTCGTCGGGAACACCCTCTACTCGGCGATGCACGCGGCCAAGGCCGGGGTGAAGGACGCCTTCACCCCGCAGGCACTGTTCTCCGACCTCGGGCTGAAGTACTTCGGGCCCGTCGACGGGCACGACACCGAGGCGCTCGAGACGGCGCTGCGCGCCGCGCGGGCCTTCGGCGGCCCGGTGATCGTGCACGCGGTCACCGGCAAGGGCCGCGGCTTCGCGTCCGCCGAGCAGGACCTCGCCGAGCAGATGCACGCCGTCGGCGTCATCGACCCCGAGACCGGGCTGCCGGTGGGACCCAAGCCCCGCAGCTGGACCGCGGAGTTCACCGACACGATGCTGGAGCTCGGCCGCGAGCGCTCCGACGTCGTCGCCATCACCGCGGCCATGCCCGGCCCGACCGGCCTGGCGGCGTTCGGCGAGGTCTACCCCGAGCGGCTCTTCGACGTCGGGATCGCCGAGCAGCACGCCCTCACCTCGGCCGCGGGGCTCGCGCACGGCGGCCTGCACCCGGTCGTCGCGATCTACTCGACCTTCCTCAACCGTGCGTTCGACCAGCTGCTCATGGACGTCGCCCTGCACCGGGAGCCGGTCACGGTCGTCCTCGACCGGGCCGGGGTCACCGGCGACGACGGCGCCTCGCACAACGGCATGTGGGACCTCTCGGTGATGGGGATCGTGCCGGGCCTGCGGGTGGCCTCCCCACGCGACGCGGTGACCCTCCGCGAGGAGCTGCGCGAGGCTGTCTCCGTCGACGACGGACCCACCGCCCTGCGCTGGTCGAAGGGTGCGGTGCCCGGCGAGGTCCCCGCTCTGCGCCGGCTGGGTCCCGCCTCCGGGCCGGGGGCCGTCGACGTGCTCGCCGAGCCCGGCCGTCTCTCGCGCGCCGCCCCGCGCCCGACCGCGATCGAGCGGCTCGAGCGGGACGACGACGAGCCGCCGCAGGTCCCCGACGTCCTGCTGGTGTGCGTCGGCGCGTTCGGCCAGCTCGGCGTGGAGGCGGCCGACCGGCTCACCGCGCAGGGCATCGGCGTCACCGTCGTGGACCCGCGCTGGCTCCAGCCGGTGCCGCCCGCGCTGCTCGACCTCGCCGCGTCGCACCGCCTCGTCGTCACCGTCGAGGACGGCGGCCGGCACGGCGGCTTCGGGTCGGCCCTCGCCGACGCGCTCTCCGAGGCGGAGGTGGACGTGCCGGTGCGGCGCATCGCGCTCGCGCAGGAGTTCCTCGTCCACGACAGCCGCGCGGCGCTGCTCGCGGCGGCGGGGCTCACCGACCAGGACGTCGCCCGGCGCGTCACCGAGTGGGTCGCGCGGCCCGCGGGGACGACGGGGCCGTGCTCACCCGCGACGAGAAGTCCGCCTCCTGAGTACGGGCCCGGACCGGGCCCGGACCGAGAGCGTCCACCCAGCTGATTCTCAGCGTCCGTTCAGCACCCGGTGGCAAGGTGGATGACGTGCGCATTCTGATCGTGGAGGACGAGCAGGCCCTGGCCGACGCGCTGGCGCGCGGGCTGCGGCGTGAGGGCATGGCCGTCGACGTCGCCTACGACGGCGACACCGGCTCGGAGAAGGCCTCGGTGACGCGGTACGACGTCGTCGTGCTCGACCGCGACCTGCCGGGGCGGTCCGGGGACGACCTGTGTGCCGAGATCGCCGGCGGGGTGACCCGGGTGATCATGCTGACCGCGAGCGGCACCCTGCGCGACAAGGTCGCCGGGCTCGCCCTCGGCGCCGACGACTACCTGGCGAAGCCCTTCGACTTCCCCGAGCTGGTCGCCCGCATCCGGGCCCTCGGCCGCCGCGCCGTGCCCGCCACGCCGCCGATCCTCGAGGCCGCGGGCGTCGTGCTCGACCCGGCCAAGCGCACCGTCGTGCGCGAGGGCGCGGCCGTCGACCTCACCCGCAAGGAGTTCGGCGTCCTCGAGGTGCTCATGGCCGCCGGCGGGGCGGTCGTGTCCTCCGAGGAACTGCTCGAGCGGGTCTGGGACGAGAACGCCGACCCGTTCACCACCACGGTGCGCGTCACGGTCATGACGCTGCGCAAGAAGCTCGGCGAGCCGGGGATCATCGACACCGTCGTCGGCTCGGGCTACCGCGTCCGCAGCGACGCCCACGCCGGGGTGTAGACCTCCGCGCGTGCTGCGCCCCCCGGCTGCCCGCCGCCCCACCCGACCTGCTCCGCCGCGGGACGGGCCACCCACCGTGGTGGCCGTCCCGGGCAACGGGCTCTCGGTGGACGGCTGGCGGGCGCCGACGCGGCCTGCTGGGGTCGGACACGGCGGTCGTCGCCCTGCCGTCGCACGGGCTGCCCGCGCGCCACGACGACCCGCTCGACCCGGGGGCGAACGCCGACCGCCTGCTGAGCCGGCTCGACGAGCTGGACGTGCGACGCGCCGTCCTGCTCGGGCACTCGGCGAGCTGCCAGGTGGTGTCGAGGCGGCGCGGCGGGCCCCGCACCGGGTCGCGGGGCTGGTCCTCGTCGGCCCCACCACGACCCCCGGGCGCCCACCTGGCCACGGCTCGCCGCCCGGTGGCTCGCGACCGCGGCGCACGAGCCACCGCAGCAGGTCTCCCTGCTCGTCCGGGACTACACGTACTGCGGGCTCGGCACCTTCGCGCGTGCGATGGACCGCGCCCGCCGCCACGCGATCGGGCCGGTGCTCGCCGGAGGTCCGTGGCCGGTGCTCGTGGTGCGCGGGCGCCACGACCAATCGCCCCGGCCGACTGGCTCGAGCACCTGGCCGCGCTCCGACCGGCATCACGGCCACGACCCTGCCGGTCGGTGCCCACATGGTCCCGGTCACGCACCCCCACGAGCTCGTCGCGGCCGTGGGGGCGTTCGTCGCCCGCCACCGGTGAGCGGTCAGCCCGCCGGCGCGATCCCCAGTGTCGCGCGGGCCTCGGCGCAGGTCGCCGCCCGGCGTCCGGAGGCGGCGAGCAGCTCCAGCAGCTCGTCGAGCAGCTCGACGTTCGTGGGCGTCCGCGGGCCGCGTAGTCCTCGAGACCCACCCGCACGTGGCCGCCGCGCTCCAGGGCGAGCGCGGCGAGCCCGCAGCCCACGACGTCGCCGCCGAGCACCGCGACCGACCACGGCAGGCCCGAGCCGTCGAGCAGCTCGACGTAGGCGTCGAGGGCCCGCTCGGTGGGCGGGAGGCCGAACTGCAGGTCGCCGCCGAAGTACAGCTTCACCATCGCCCCGGCCGGCACCCGGCCGTGGCGCTGCAGGGTCAACGTGGTCCGCAGGAAGCCCGGCTCGAAGATCGAGATCGACGGCGCGGCGCCCAGTTCCGCGGTGCGCCGGAACATGTACTCGGTGTCGGCGATGCTGTTCTGGTACGGCTCCGCGGCCGCCGCGGGGCGCACTCGCCGGACCCGAGCAGCCCGACGTTCACCGAGCCCGGGTCCACCAGCGTCATCCCGCCGAGGCCGCGCCGGGCGAGCTCCTCGACGTGCGCCCACTTCTGTTCCACCGGATCCCGCGCGCCCCCGCGCCCATCGTCGGGTAGAGCAGGGCGTCCGGGTGCTCGGCGACGACCGGGGTCCAGGCCGCCACGTAGGGGTCGGGGGAGTGCACCGCGTCGGCGGTGAACATCGGCTCGTCGTTGTGGTTGTGGACGATCGCGGCACCGCGCCCCAGGCACGCCGACATCTCGCGGCGATCTCCGCCGGGGTGCGGGGGACGTGCGGTTCGTCTCCCGCGTCGTGGTGCCGTTGACGGCGACCTCGACGATCACGGTGTCACTCATGGGATCCGAGGATGCCGCACCCGCCCGAGCGGGCGCAGGGGAACACCTTTCCCGGCGTCGTCACCCGATCGGCGGAAGGGGTGTCGGAAAGCGTGTCCCGAGGATCCCGGGCCTCGTTCACTGCACGTATTCGGACACTGACTCCACGTGAGTGCCGGACAGCTCCCCACGAAAGGAACCTCATCGTGTCGATGATGCGCAAGGCCGTCCTCGCGTCCGCCCTGATCAGCTCGGGCCTCGTCTCCACCGCCGGCATGGCCATGGCGCACGAGCACGGCGGCGACACGGTGCAGAAGGGCCTCGTCAACTCCTCGGACTTCGCCCCGAACACCCCGGTCAACGTCTGCAACAACGACGTGCCGGTCAACGTCGGTGGCATCCAGGTCCCGGTGCAGGACAACGCCGTGGGCGTCCCCGTCGCCTCGAAGGCGCACGAGGGCAACGGCGCGGCCATCGCCAAGAGCTGCAAGTCCCCGATCCACGCGATCAACTAGTCGCGTCGTCACCCGGGCCCGGGCCGCACCCCCACGAGGGGCGCGACCCGGGCTCGTGGTGTGCCAGGGGTGTGCCGGGGGTGTGCCCCACGGGGCCACCTTCACCTCCCCGGTGCCCCACCGGTCGTAGGCTCTGTGACCGTGCTGCGCCGCGAGGACCGGACCGGGTCGCGCCCCGCGCGGGCCCGCCGTCGTCGCGGGCCCGGCCTGCGGGTGCGCCTGACGCTGCTCGCGACCGGGCTGGTGGCGGCGGTGAGCGCCGTGCTGCTCTGGCTCGGCTGGATGCTCGTGGGCGAGGTCGCCGCGAGCCTGCCCACGCTCCCGCCGGGCACCCCGGTGCTGGTCGACGGCGTCTCCGTCCCGGCCGGGGAGATCGCCGCGGCGCTCGGGCACAGCGCGCGGTCCGAGGTCCTGCAGGTCGGCTCGGTCGCCTTCGCGTTCGTGGTGCTCGCCGCGGCGCTGGTGTCCTGGGTGCTGACCGGGCACGTGCTGCAGCCGGTGCACGACGTCACCGCGACCGCCCGCCGACTCTCCGCCGAGTCCCTCGACGCCCGGATCGACCTCGAGGGCCCGCGCGACGAGGTCGCCGAGCTCGCCGACACCTTCGACGAGATGCTCGACCGGCTGCAGGCCGCGTTCGACGCCCAGCGCCGGTTCGTGGCCAACGCCAGCCACGAGCTGCGCACCCCGCTGGCCGTGCTGCGCACCGAGATCGACGTGACGCTGGCCGACCCGGACGCCGACGTCGAGGAGCTGCGCCGCATGGCGGGCGTCCTGCGGGACGCCACCAAGCGCGCCGAGGGGCTCGTCGACGGGTTGCTGCTGCTCGCCCGCACCGAGGCCGCCGAGCGCCGGGCCTCCGACGGGGACGAGCCGGTCGACCTCGACCTGGCCGCCCGCGGCGCGCTCGACGCGGTGCGCGCCGAGGTCGAGGCCCGCCGGTTGTCCGTGGAGATCGGTCCCGACGACGGGTCGGTCGGCGCGGGGGCGGTCGTCGTCGGCGACGCGGCGCTGCTGGAGCGGGTCGTGGGCAACCTCGTGGAGAACGCCGTGCGCCACAACGTCGACGGCGGCTGGATCACGGTGCGGACCGGGAGCGCCGAGGACCGGGTCGAGCTGGTCGTCGCCTCGTCCGGCCCGGTGCTCGACCCGGCCCGCGTCCCCGATCTGTTCGAGCCGTTCCGCCGGGGGGCCGACCGGGTCGGCCCCGGCTCCGGGCTCGGCCTGTCGATCGTGCGTGCCGTCGTCCGCGCGCACGGCGGCACCGTCACCGCGGAGCCCGTCGAGGGCGGCGGGCTCGCGGTGCGGGTGGGTCTGCCCGGTCAGGTCTCCGGGTCGCTGAACACCGGCGTGACCGTCCCGACCTGAGCGGGCGCGCCCTCCCCGGTCCCGGCGGTGTCCGTCGCACCGCCGCTGCCGGTGCTCCGGCGTCGTCGGCGGCGCGGCGACCGACGGGGGCCGTCGGCGTCCTCCGCCGTGTCCCCGTCGCCGTTCCCGTTCCCGACGGCGGGGGTGGTCGCCGCGGGCGGGGCGGTCTCGGCGAGCGCGGCGACGAGGCCCGGCAGCGCGAGCTCCCGCTGCCAGGGCCGGCACCACCCGTCGTCAGGAACGCCTCGACCGACGCCGCGTCGGCCGGGACCGGAGGGGTCCAGCAGAGGCGGCGGACGAGGTCGGGTTGGAGCAGGTTCTCCACCGGGGTGTCCCACTGCTCGCCGAGCGTGGCGAGGTGGGCGCGGGCGGCCGTGAGGCGCGCCGCGGCGTCGGGGTCCTTGTCGGCCCACCGGTTGACCGGCGGGGGACCGTCCCCGGCGGGGGAGGGGTCGGGCAGGTCCTCGGCCGGCAGGCCGCGTCCGGTCCGGACCGCGCGCCACCAGCGGTCGGCGAGCCGCCGCTGCCGGCTGCCGCGGAACACCGGCATCTCGGTCAGCGCGTCCTTGTCGGCGGGCTCGCGCAGCGCGGCGTCGACGATCGCGGCGTCGGGCAGCAGACGACCCGGGGCGACGTCGCGGGACTCGGCGAGCTCGTCGCGGGACTCCCACAACGCGCGGACCACCGCGAGCTGGCGCGGGCGGCGCACCTTGTGCATCCCGGAGGTGCGGCGCCAGGGTTCCGCGCGCCGCGGCGGCGGACCGGCGAGGCGGACGGCCTCGAACTCCTGGCGGGCCCACTCGGCCTTGCCCTGCCGCTCGAGGTCGGCGGCCAGCAGGTCGCGCATCTCGACGAGGAGCTCGACGTCGAGCGCGGCGTAGACCAGCCAGTCGTCGGGCAGCGGACGGGTCGACCAGTCCGCGGCGCCGTAGCCCTTGCGCAGGTGGACGCCGAGCAGGCGCTCGGCGAGCGGACCGAGGCCCACCCGCGGGTAGCCCGCGAGGCGGCCGGCCAGTTCGGTGTCGAAGAGGGCGTCGGGACGCATGCCGACCTCGGCGAGGCACGGCAGGTCCTGCGACGCGGCGTGGAGCACCCACTCGACGCCGCGCAGGGCGTCGCCGAGCAGGGAGAGATCGCCGTCGAGGGCGATCGGGTCGACGAGGGCACTGCCCGCACCCTCCCGGCGCAGCTGCACCAGGTAGGCCCGCGCGGAGTACCGGAAGCCCGAGGCCCGCTCGGCGTCGACGGCGACCGGACCGCTGCCCGCGGCCAGGTCGTCGGCGAGCGCCGAGAGGCGGTCCCGATCGGTGATGAGGTCGGGAACGCCGTCGGCGGGGGCGAGGAGCTCGGTGATCTCGTCACCGGTCTCCTCGCCCCCGTCGACGGGCTCCGGGGTCGCTGCGGTGCTCAGCGGATGACGCCGGCCCGCATGGCCAGCGCGACCATCTGGGCGCGGTCGCCCGTGCCGAGCTTGCGGCCGATCCGCGAGAGGTGGCTCTTGACCGTGAGGGCCGAGAGACTCAACGCCTCGCCGATCTCCTTGTTCGAGCGCCCGTCCGCCACGAGCTGCAGCACCTCGACCTCACGGGCCGAGAGCTCCCGCGGGGTGTTGTCGGTGGCCGGCACCCGGGTGCCCGCCGCCAGCAGCGGCGCGACCGAGGGGTCGGCGTAGAGGCCGCCCTCCAGCACGCGTCGGACGCCGTCGGTCACGATGCCCGGCGAGGCGGACTTGAGCAGATACGCCTGCGCCCCGGCCTGGAAAGCCGCCCGCACCGCGGACGGGTCGTCCGAGGCGGCCAGCACCACGATCCGGTTCCAGCCCTGTGCCCGCAGCTCCGCGATCAGGTCCAGTCCGGACCCGTCCGGGAGTCCGAGGTCGAGGATCGCGAGATCGCACGGCCCGGAAGCGAGTGCCCTGGTGCGCGCCTCGGAGATCGAGGCGGCCTCGTGGACGGTGCCCGCGCCCATCGAGGTCAGTCGTTGCGCGATCGCCTCGCGCAACAGCGGGTGGTCGTCGACCACCAGCACCGAGAACATCTCTTCCCGCGGATGCGGGACCATGGCCGGTGGCAGCAGGCCACTCGCGACGCCGCGAAGTGCCATACCTGGGCCAACGGTAGCCACGTCAACTACCTCCCTGAAGTCGGTCTTGCCCCCCGACGGACGCACCGGGCTCCTCGGTGGCCGACCGCGCCGCCGAACGGCCGAGGAAGTGCGCCGCGAGAGAACATATCCCCCCTGGCGAGTTAACGAGAGCATTAGGGCCAACTTCGCTCGGTGGAGTTTCGCCCGATACGGCTTCCCGGTCACTCCACGGTGTGAGTGTCGCACTCTCCGTGTGCTACTGGTGACACTCTGTGTGATCGATGTGACTGTCCGTTGCTGAAGGCTCCGACCGGCGCAGCGCCGTTGCGCTCATCGGTCCAATCTCATCCTGGTAACGGACGCAACACGGCGGAGGCGTTCGGAGTCCGGTTCGTGACCCGCCCGCCGCCGGGCGTTCACCCGCCCTCCGCAACGCCCGCGGCGGGCGGGCGACCTGCGGAAAGGCCGGAAACGGCACCAGTGGTACCGGGAAACTGCTGAGAGTTCGCTGAATGGTGAACTGCCGTGGGTCCCGAGTTGAGACGCGAGAACCGTCGTCGTCTCGATCGCACACGGTTCCCGGGCCGCGCCCGGGCACGCTCAGCCGAGCCGGCGGGCGCCGAGGGTCGCGACGCCGACCGGCGGCAGCCCGGCTGCCGTCGCGAGGACCGTCGTGAAGGCCGTGCCGTGCTCGGTCAGGTCGGCGGCG
>JAGFBR010000334.1:0-16735 GCA_019925795.1 Dendrobium chrysotoxum | reverse complement strand
CTTTGAGACAGATCGAGCTCTTTTTCTCTCTGTTCACGCCACTAAACATCAACAAAGAAAGTACATTGAGTATATTTTGCTCCCTGATTTGCCTAACTCAAAGGTAGATGAAGTGACCGAATACCTATTGAAATAAAGAATGACAAAGAATATGATGAGCTTATTCATACAACCTAAATGTAAAGATCTGATTTGCCTGTTCCTGTGGGATGATTTTAATCTTGTATGTAATGGTCGGGGTATTGTGCATACCAGTATACAACAATTGCCGGCGCATCGCATCGCATTTGCGTTTTTGCTTGGGTAAGTTTTATCGGCCGGCTGTTAAAGTGCCCGATCTTCGCAATCAAGTATGCTTTTTTCACTGATTCTTTTTTAGTCAGGTATGCATCGCGTAATTGACACTTGATAGGCTGCTGGTCGACTGGCTTTGTTAAAGTGTGTGATGAATGATTTTGCATGAATGTGTGATGTACATAATAAAGTAGGTAATCATTCACTTTTATTACATATAAATTTTTGTGCTCTTTTCAGAGTCTTGCTGCTTTTACCAAACTCATGCATATAATACATTACATATAGGGCTACCAATTTGTCAAAGAAAGTGGCGGCCTTTGAATCAATCTCTCTTTTTCTTTTTCTTTTTTTTTTTGTAATCATCTTGGCAAATAGATTACAAACATGGTAGATTGGAATCGTACACGGACCTAAGCAAATATCTTCGCTCTTTGCCATCATTGACGAATCGACAGAAACAGAAACAATCGTCAACAAATCGAAGATCGAATAGTTTGCAAATTCACATGGCCGAGATTAGTTGTTCATGTTGAATTTTGCATAAAAGATACGAGCTAGATTCGATTTATACGACCTTGTAACGATCAAAGTAGATCCAAGATTGATTAACTCCCTGTTAATCGGCTTCAAAAGAGGCCTGGCTGTTCAATCTTGCTGTTCGTTCGTCTTCCATCACATCTCATCATTTCAATCAATCTTGAGATCGGAACGCGACGAATTGGTACAGCATAATGACAGCTTCAGGTGAGCATACCATGCTCTCCTCCTCCAAAGATGTCCAATCGTCAATTGTACAGCCACTCTCATCGACAACGCAGATTACGAAAGCCAATGCAGACTTTTCTCATTCGCCAAAAATGTCGGCCAGGACATTGGCTTTGCACTTATTACAATCGATCGAATGTCCGTCTTGTCATCAACCTGTACGAGAACCGGTCACATTACCGTGCGGTCACAGCTCTTGTTTGGCATGTATCATGCAAAGGTTGAAACCTTCAAACGACAAGTCTGATTTACCAATCTCCATGCCAAGCACTTCTCATCTACCTCCGCGATTACCACTAGCAACCAGTATGGTCGCATGTCCCTTGATCGGATGCTCTCGAAGTGCGATCGGTAGAGGCATTGGAATCTGGAAAGGGCAAATGGCTACATTTGGAGCGGACGCCACTCAGCAAGATCGATTCTCCAATTTAGTCACGGATGACGCAATTGACGGACCTGGTCAACTTCCGCTTGATGGATTTGTCGTTCCAACGAATAGGGACAGTACCAGCTTGAGCGTAATCAGACCTCAAAGAAGGCAATCATTTTCAACCAAATATGCTATTTCAAAGGAAGGCACAGAAGGACATCAAATCACGAAAGAATCCTCATTGTTACGAACAGATGTCACTCTCTCGAAAGCAGTCGATACCTTACGTCGCTTTGCAAATATACCCGATATGTCAACGATGTTCAGTCATCGACAATCTTCCCATCGTGGCACAGGCTCTAGTCGTAGCAGACGGAGGACAGGAGGAAATAGACAGAGGATTCAAACACGCTCAACGCTTGATGATACGCGCATTCCAATCGATGAAAGGTTCTTAGCCGTAATGGGAGCTAGCGAAGAGGGCGTTGATTCGGGTGCGATCGGTGGCGTGTCTGCTGTAGTTGAAGCCTCAACAGACGAGGAGGAGATTAGAGACGAGCGCGATGAAGACGATTATGTTTCCGATCAAGATGCAAATGCGTACGATGGCAAAGTTCAGCCCTTGACATCATCTGATGAGATATCTGTCAATGATGATGACGACGAGATTGGCGGAGCTTTTGCACGTCATAGCGTTGGCCATAAACGTGATAAACGAATTAGACGGTATACCTTGCAGAAACAATCCGTCTTGTTGACACAACTTCCGCATGGTGTTCTAGCTGAAACGATCAAAAAAGCTCAATTGGATGATGATGAGGAGGCGTTAGAGCAACCATTTTCTTCTCGTCAAGCATTGTTGGACAGTCTTCACACAGAGATGATGGATGTTATGGAGTGTCAATTATGCTACATGTTACTCTACCAACCGCTCACAACGCCTTGTGGTCATACATTTTGTCGCCGATGCTTTTCAAGAAGTCTGGATCATTCGACCACATGTCCCCTCTGTCGGGCTGATATGCCCCCTTTCTCTTTCTTTCAAGAGCACCCATGCAATTTGACGTTGGTGAAGTTGATGACAGCTACGATTATGCGTAAAGACGCGGAAGAAGGTTCAGGAAAGGCCGAAGGTAGGGGCGATCATTCCTCGAATGTTTGGGGTATGTCAACAATGTACGAAGAACGCAAGCTAGCCATCGAAAATGAAGAGCGCGAATCGTTGTTGTCTACGCCAATCTTTGTTTGCACTCTTGGCTTTCCGTACATGCCAACAATCTTGCACATTTTTGAACCGCGTTATCGATTGATGATTAGACGTTGTCTGGAAAGTGGTCATCCAAGATTCGGCATGGTAATGCACTCTCAGGATATGTCTAGCAGCACGCCGGGAATGTCCACATATGGAACCATGTTAGAAATTAAATCTGCTCAAATGCTTCCAGATGGTCGTTCAATGATCGAAACTGTTGGCTCGCATCGTTTTCGTGTCAAAGAAAAAGGCAGCTTGGATGGATACACGGTTGGTCGTATCGAACGTGTGGATGATATCTCTGCTGAAGCTGAAGCCGAGCTGGAACAGGCTTCTATGGGCAATTTTGAGCGCTGGAGTGAAGCTTCACCGCAAAGCTCAGAGCATGATGATGGCAATACGACAAGGGAAAATGTGTCAGTGTCGAATCACGATCCTTCTTCTCCTTCATCTTTATCGCCAAATTCATCCCCAAACATGACATTGGCTGAAGCAAAAGAAGCGCATGCTGCTTTTCAGGCTGCTCTCGGTCTTGACTCGCTTAACCGTGATCGACGTGAAGCGTCAAGGGGAGCACAAAGAAGATCGTCTACCATCAATGCTGCTTCTACATTTGTTCAGAGGCCAACTGCTGAACTAATCGGTGTTTGCAATTCTTTCATCGAAACGCTACGATCAGGATCCGCACCTTGGCTCATGACTAGATTGAACGATACATATGGTCCAATGCCGGATCCTTCCAATGTGGCCGCTTTTGGTTATTGGATGGCATTGGTGATGCCAATTGACGAACATGAAAAAGCCAAACTTCTTCCGATCAGAAGCTCTCGTTTACGGCTTTGCATTGTCGTTCATTGGATCGAACAATTACGTCAAACATGGTGGTTCAATCACGGTTGTTCGATTCAATGATTTCATTTTTCAGCTTTTGTTCTTCTTCTCGCTTTTGGTATTTTTTGCGCTTCCTTGGTACCATTTACTGATTCTTTCTGCTTGATGGGCGGATTCGTCTCTCTACCTCTCTACTCATGTTTCCTTTTAATTTTCTTCTATTATCATTTTTGTACTTTTGCGCTCTCTCAAGAAGATATCATACAAGTTCAAACGCGATCGTTACAGCTGTAATATTATTGCTTTCTTCGGAATCACATATTAAGATTTAAATTTCTCATTCTATATATCATTAAACCTGTTTGTGTCAAGAGTTTGTTGATATTATGTTACTGAATATGATATCATTTCTACAACTTGAGGTACACTACTGACGATTGAAAAGAGAGAACAACGACGTCCACCTGTCACGGAAAGGATGACGATTAGGCATGCATCTTATTTCGGCCGAAAGCATAGACGCCTTCCAATTTGCGTAGAAGGCTGTTTGGAAATTGCACGTGTCTGACTAAATATTTACTTTTGCCTTGCGCTCAATAGATTTCTTTTTTCCTGCGGTATGGCCGCAGACTGAAAAACGTAAAATGATACATTTGTATTAAGTTTGAATACAATTACGCGTAGAATAACTAAAACAGTATTCAAAAAAAAGAATACAATTTGAAGTTTTGCCTATTTCAAACGCTGCACAAGAGGGCAAATCAAGGCCCAAAAGTGCTAACAGCATGCGAAAGAGACGAATAGATTTCCAAGGGTTAAGAAGTTCATCTAAGGGCAGAGAGGGTGCTAGGAGAGCCTGGCCTTACTGTTGATCCGCTGCTGCTGCTGCCGGCTGGTGGTTAATCGAGAATTCTTGTTCGATTCAAACCAATCAACCCATCGCTTGCCGTCACATCATCACCACCACCACCAACACTCAACTCCTCAAGTCGTGTGAATCGATAAACAATGGCGGTTCACCATAACAACATTCTTGCCAACAACCATTTCCGCAAGGTAGGTAGAATGTTTCTTGGGATGGATTTCCCTTGTACCACGTAAAAGAATTTTGGAAGATCAGTTCAGCGAGAGTAGAGATGAGAATATCAGATGGATGCTTTGGTCGACAGAGAGTACGGTAATGGGATTGGAATCTGTCTTTGCAACACATTGGCCTTAGGTTGTCTATCAAAAGTTGCTGGCTTTTTCGAGAGTAATTGGCATGTAGAATTTTGACTTCAGATGCACACATCTGTTATCAGTTGGGATGTATGACCTCGACATTATCTATACACCTTTTCGCCGGTCCTCACTTCATGCATCGATCTGCGCTGTCTTCATCTCTACTCCAGCTGTTCTGCAGGCTTCTCTGTTCTTTCTCTTCCTAAACGACATGTACTGACCTTATATTCTTCCTTCTCCTCTTCTTTTGCAGGATTGGCAAAGACGGGTCAAGGTTTGGTTTGATCAACCTGGAGCAAAGAAGCGCAGACGTAATGCCCGTGTTGCCAAGGCTGCCAAGCTGGGTGCTAAACCATTGAAGTCTCTACGTCCCGCAGTTCGTTGCCCAACATTGAAATACAACACAAAGTTGCGTGAAGGAAAAGGTTTCACCTTGGACGAAATCAAGGCTGCTGGTATCGGTCGTCATGAAGCCCGCTCGATCGGTATCCCAATCGATCATCGCCGCCGTAACCGTTCTGAAGAAAGCTTAAAGCTTAATGTTCAACGTATCAAGGCATACAAGGACCGTGTCGTTGTCATTCCAGCCCGCACCAAGAAGAACAAGGGTAACAAGCCAGACATCAAATCTCTCGACATCACCCGTGACACCACAGCTGCCTTCCCCATCCCTGCTGGTACCGTGGCCGAGAAACCTCGTGCCATCACTGCTGAAGAGAAGGAAGTTGAAGCATTCCGTGTCTTGCGTGAAGCCCGTGCAACCCACCGTCATGCTGGTGCCAAGGCCGCCCGTGAAAAGAAGAAGGAAGAAGAAGCTGCTGCTGCCAAGAAGTAAACACAGTCTCACAGCTTTGTCTGCCCGTGCTATGATTTCCTTCTTACGACTCACTCTTTTCTTCAACCATTGTACAACCGTTCTTTTAGGTGGATGGATCGACGTATCTCTCTCCAGTGAGAGAAAATTGGTTCAAACACTTTTCTGCATTTCTATCTCACACATACACAATCACATTTGCATGTCTGCATAATCTAGCCCAGGATCTCAGACGATATGCTCACCATATATTATATGAAAAACGCATACTTTTCCACCATATCTCATCCAGACTAGATGATTGCGGTGAAAGGTATGCTTGGGTACGAATTTCACTCTTGTAAAGCATGATAATTCAATCGATGAAAAAAAAAAAGGTTTAAATTTGTCAATTGTGAGATCGCTCTATGGCTTTACATGGTATAGTCGTAAAATTTCGTTAAAAAAAAGTCGTTAGAAGAAGGAAGTATGCGTATTATGAGTTGATGATTTGATTTATAAACCGTTATTGAATGATTTTTTTCTCATTCAAAGGTAGACTAATCGAAGATCTATGTGCACTTCTTTGCTCGTGAACCTTATTGAGGGCGATTCGCTTCACTTCACCTTTCCACCCTTTTCTTTCTTTGGCAGTTGATTCCCATCTACTTTTGCATGCTTTATCGGCAAGATGAATGACATAAGGAGGTGGCGTTGAAGTTGTGGTAACACTTCTTTTGCTACGAATACTGCTTGCATCATTATCGCTTGGTGTTCCAACTCTTGAAACCGGATTGGAAAGATCGATAGAATTTCGATTTCGATGATTGAAAAATGCAGGAGGTGGAGTTGCCGTTGAACGTAAAGAGACGGAAGCGCTTGTTGGACTGTGAAGAGGAGGTGGTGGTGTAAAAAGCGGGGAATTACCTTGAAGATTTGCATCGAAAGCTCGTCTTGGCTTAGGTTGAACGAGAGCAGGAGATACGGGTACAGAGACATTGTGCGCTCTCAAAGCTGTTGTTGATGTCATCAACGCTGGCAGAGAGGCAGTAGGTTTATGACGTCTTTGAAAGTCGTTCGGGGCATACCGTAATATCGTTTGCAGTATTATTCGTCTTGGATTGTACTTTCGACGGTTCCTCCAGACTTGCAGCTATACGCGAAGCAGATACCGCTTCAATACTTGCTTGCGACTTTTTTGCATGGAATCGTGGAGGTGATGGAGCGCTATTTTGACGTTTACGATCCTTTTCTTGCTTGCAATGAGCGGCTTTCTTTACCTCCAATGCTTCCGTCATTCCATTCGGAAGACCTTTGAGATCTTGTGATAGTGTTATGCGATGTTTGGGAGAGTCAAAAAGTGCACCGTGATCATGGACGCTTCTCTCACTGCCGTCAACGGTCTCGTACGGTGATTTTTCGCCCAATGATTTTGAACGTCCTGCTCTTCTTTGACCTCTTCTTTAAGATCCCTTGACGCCCTCTTGGATTCTGTAGAATTACGAGGTATATTGCTCATCACATTTACTGGCTCCTCTGCTTTCACAACACCTTTTTCGGATAAGAGTGCAGGCTTTGCATTTATATCATTTGCAGTAGACGTTCTACTAAGCTTGTATTCCTTTTCTTCACTGTTTGCTAGACTACCATCTGTCTTGCTATTCTTTTGTTTCTTTTGCCTTTCCTTTCTACGCTCTTGCCTTGCCATTTCGTCCACATTTAAGCCTGCAGCTGCCCATTCGGCACGCATCTTTCGCTTTTTCAAATGATCATCTTGTTTTTGTTTTTTCCATTGACGATGTTGTTCAAGTCTGGTTTTCGGAACATAACAAACACCTTCGTTTGTACAAATTCTCGTTAAACCTTCTTGATCCGATTCATTCAATTCTGCCGCATTTACGCTGGTTGGTGTTGATACGTAAAAGTGACGATAGATCGAAGGATGAATGCATTTTGAAACAATAACAGAGATCAAATACTCCACAGCACGAACCAAAGTATCGATTATCTGAGCTACTGATAATAGAGCTGTTTCGATATTGTGTATCACCGGTCTTGAGACGATTAAGCCCATCTCTGGCGAGATATTGATAGAATCCGATCGAGCCGATGTGTATCAAAAAGACTTGGTGTTATTGAAAGATTGTGTTTTGTGATCAAAGAAGTAATGAATGTTGTCCTTTTAAGGTCGAGCAATGGAGTTACTTTGGTTTTCAATCTTTGATCATATGTACAACGGGGATCCGCGAATGAGTTGCCTTTTTTTTTTTCTCTCTGTCCCGGGGCAAAAAGAATGTGACACAAAGTGGAGCTCGAGTGTCGTGTTGAATTAGATCTTTATATCGGCGTGATGGTCAAAAGGATGAAAGAGAACAAAAAGCCTGAAGATTGATTCGAGGAGAATGAGGGTATGTGCACTTCAAACGAATGTCGAAAGATGAAATGAAATGCTTTACAACCGTGCTTGCAGTCCCAAACGTCTCCACAAATTTTATTCTACGAAATGAAGAGTGAGAAAGTGGCTGATCGTTTGATTTGATTTGATTTGATATACAAAGTTCTGCTCAGAAAAAAAAAAAAGGGAAAAAAAAAAAGAGAGATCTTAATGAAGGTTCGCTTCGATTGTTTACCCTATATGATTCTATCAACATCAACACCATTTCCACCGTATGTATGTATGTATGTATGTATAAATGTATGTACATTAGTAGTACATAAGAATAGAAAATGCATAAAGTTTTCCTTCGTAAACAAACGTTTAGGGGCATCACCCCTGCTCTAGCGCAGAGCAGCACGGCGGCAAAGAAGGGCTATCGTTCCGAAGAAAAACATCAACAGGGGGGCTGCTATCTCTGTTCTGCTTCACAGCTTTATTCTGACAGATCAACACCAACTACATAATATTATAGTGCTACTAGAAAAAGAAAAGGAAAAAAAAAAAGAAAGATGGCCTAAAGCACGCGACTGTAGACAATCATTCGTCGCGTGTTTCCCTTCTGATTGACTGAATAGGAAAAAGGTACTGGCAACATTTCTTTTGACAGGTTTCGAGAGATTTGTTACAAAAGACAAAAATCACTCATTGAACAACGTATGAAAGCAAAACCTAGAGCAGATTACAGATCATCATCATCATCGTCATCATCATGGAATATCAATGTAAAATCAAAGGTGATGGAAATTCAAGTGTAACAGGAAACTAAAGTAATCTTCGTGCTTTGTTTCCTTCTCGCTCAGGCTGAACGGAGATTAGGGTCGTGTTATTAATAGTGTATTTTAGCAGTGTATTTTAGCGTTATAAGCGAAAGGAAGAAAAAAGAAGTATTGTCATTTTCTCCTCTTTCTCTTTCTTTTCTTCTTCTTTTCCTAACCTTTTAAATCGATTGACGAGTAAAAGGAAAAGGAGATGAAAGATGATATCAAGATTGAAGAAACATCATCAATGAAATCAGTCGACATGCATTAGCAGATGATTCAGAAATTCCAACAGGTGCTTTATCAGTACGTAAAACAAGATCAGCAGGTAGAGGTGTTTTTGCTGCTAAACGATTACAAGCAGGTACTTTGATCAATATTAGTCATGTACTCCTTTTTCCCATCGAAGAATATGAAAAATATGGAAAATTTACACAATTGGACAATTATACATACATTTGGCATAAAGGTCTTGAGGGAAAATCAATGGCTTTAGCTTTAGGATTAGGTTCACTCTTTAACCATTCATACGATTCTCCAAACGTTTCTTATACATTTGATCGTGTCAATGAAACTATTCGATATACCCTACTGAAAGATGTCGATCCTGAAACGGAACTTTGCATTTCTTATGGAACCGGAAAGATGTGGTGGGAAGAAGGAAAAAATTCAATCAATTCCACTCAAGCCGGCGATTCTGTCGAACAAGAATGGATGGAAAGATTTGCAACTATTTCATCATGAGGAATACTTTCAGACTATACTTAATTCACCTTGAACATCATTCACAAACGTCGCACGTTTGGCATGTATTTTATAATGCAATGTACTGTACATCATGTAAGGATTGAATGGAGTGAAGTGGTAGGATTTGATCCTATCACAAGATCTAGCATTCAGCATTGAATCTTTTTCTTAGATATAAGGAGGACCCAAGACATGTCTGAATTGCTCTAAAACAACTTCGACCACCAACAAGAGAACACCACCTCCAGGTGCTAATCGGAGTACTTTTGGCGTGAAGCCTTTGTACATTCCTTTAAATCCTTCTTCTCTTGCAATGGTTGCAATACCCTGAAATGTCCATGGCTTTTTCTGTCCGGGTGCCCATGTCGCATTTTGAACACGACTTTTGAAAACGTCAGCCGGCGTATTTAAAGCAGTTCCGATAAAACCACCAATCGCTCCAGAGATGAAATTGTTTCGCAATTCTTGTCCTTTACCTTCTGGTTTGGGCAAAAGGGAGCGAACTTGGAAAATACTTCCAAAATAACCGCCATTCCATAAAACGTGTCGCCAAAATGTGCTCTCTAACCGGAAAACATCCCAACGAGACCATCGCGAGCAAGAACTTGCTTAATAACGTCAATTGGACCTTTATAAAGATGTGCTTGAGCTTTATCTTGCAATTTAATTTTGACTAATTCAAAAGGTGCGGTCAAGCATGCCTCAACGCCTCCAGCAGAACAACCTGTTAAAATACTCAAACCTTGCGTCATCTTTTCCGTTCCCGCCAATCCACGATACGTCTTTCCCCAAAAATCATTTGCTGAAAATTTGACTGCACGTTTTGGAGCTTCGAGCATCAAAGGAGGTACGATTCCGCGATACAATCTTCCTGCACCTTCAGATGCAATAATCTTTCGAAAAGCGTCCACCATTCCGGTATAATGTTCCGCTCCTGCTGCTTGAACTTTTCCCTGTAACATCAATCGCGTTTTGACCGTATCGAGAGGATACAAGAGTAACAATTCCGATGTACCAGCAATGGCACCGGCCGTGAATTGACAGTAAAATGGAAGGGCTTCATTATTGTAAGGAATGATGGTTGAGAAAATGAAGATGAATGAGTCAGAATAGCAATTAGAGAATAAAGAAGAAAACTCATTTCTTTCTTTTACTCACGCTTTGGTTTTTGTGTTGTAGTTGCCATGATGACTGTGTGTGATCGTTTGAGTCAGATTTTGATCTTTCACTGTTCTGGCGATACGGTGTTGAAGAAGGAAGAAAAAGGTAGGTTATCTTCTCTTCCTTTTTATTCTGACAGTCTTCTTGATCTTGGGGTAAAGGGTTAGATTGTAGTGTCGCTAGTATAGGTAAGTATACCGAGAAGAATGCCATGCATTCATTCATTGCACACGCTTTTGTATGCAGCTAAACAGTAGTCAGTCCATCTTTGCACAGGCGCTTTTCTCCGATCGGAAATCCTGTTTTAACTGAAAATAGATAATAATGTACATTCGAATAACACCATTATACTATACACTGGGAATTATGAATAATTTCTTCTTAATAATGTATGTAGTTCAGCGCGGCGAGGCGCAGTATCTAATTGCTTAATGTAGTACATACACACACATACGGTGTACTTCCTTACCCTACACTCTAATTTGACTTGACTGACCCATTTCATCAAATTCAAAAGTCTAGGAAAAGCTTGAAGAAGAGACAACGTTTGATTTCAAGAGAGAGGAGATTCACAATACATATTTTCGAAAGATTATATTGTATACATTATCAAATCGTATGAAAAAAGAACACATTACCCAAGACCAGATAAGGTCGGAAAGGCTAACACAAGGTTCCCTTGATGATAAAACGATAATCACGATTCACAATCGACGAGCAAAAAAAAAAGTGAGATGTACGAACTACCGGCCCATTCGATCCAGGCATTAAGAAACCTATGCAATGATCAAATACTGAGCACTAAGACGTTCGTCGCGGTGACTTTCTTTCTCAAAAAGAAAAAGAAAAAGTCAACGAGAAGATGGCATTGATTCTTCCCTGGAGTCGCATTATAAAGCAGTATCTCGGCTTGACCGTTTGACGCTCACCAGATGGCCATGAAAGAATAAAAAGGACCCTAGGAGCAACACGGAGAAGAACGGTGCCTTATGCCGCACAAGGAGAAGAAGAAAGAAGTGATTTGGATCGGATCGCAATTCAAATACAATACATTCATTCGATCTAGTGTGTTACGCGTTAGAAAAAAAAAGGGAGAGGAAAATACACACACGTGCCAAAAAAAAGTGAAGAATCTAAGTAGTATGTGTAAAATGGTGGTGGAAATGCATGCACAGACTTTCACCAACACTTTTGGTTCCTGATCACCTTCTCTCTTCATTACTTCGTCTCATAATGTCGTTTGGAAGACCGCCCACATATTCTACTTTTAGCGTCACACCTCCAGATAGGGGATCGTTTCCGCTCGATCATGATGGTAAGTAGGTTGTGATAAAGCCCAAAGAAAAAAAAAAAGCTTGATGGATTATTGTGTTAAGATTCTGACAAAAATTGCTTGCTTTTTATTGTTTCAGGAGAATGCACAAAAGTGATGAAGGAGTATATGATGTGCATGAAACAGAACAAGATGGATAATGGAAAATGTAGACATTTGAGTAAATCGTATCTACAGTGCAGAATGGAAAAGTGAGTAGATTTGTCAAGTTGAATACCTATTGAATAAGCTAGATTCTAATGCATGCAATACCAACCAATCTTACAGCGGCTTAATGGAAAGGGATGAGATGTCAAATTTGGGATTTCACGAAGAGGATTTACGCAAATCAGATACGCCATCTCCTTCAATACCCCAACAAGAACCAGCTCAAGAGCGTAGGCGAATGGTTTAATTCGCAAAACCTCAAATGATCGTCTATAACTTTGTATTATTACGCTATTGTACATGTATTTATACATTCTTTTTTTGCTTGCATTGTGACTCGCTAAAGTTGTTTCTTTTGACTTCTTTTCTTCTTTCAAGAAAACGATGACATGATCAGTTTCAAGCATCATTCCACCATTTATGATGATTTCCACTACTCATAAACGTTTCAAACGTCCAAATCCGTGGCTCTAGCATCTCTTTACTTGCATACCATCGATAAACCTGACATCGTTTGGATGTTTGATTTTGACGTAAGATCATTTGTATTCTTTCTGAATTCAAAGAAGAAAGAACTTGATCGATACTTTGTGTTCTGGAACGTTGATCATTTTTGATCGGTTGAATAGCATCATCGGGAAGAACGTCAACAGATTGACGGATATATTCATCTCCTTCAAATTTGTCCAATTTTTTCACATCTGTTTCGCTAAGTCCTTCAACCAACATGCCTCGAACGGCAAGAATTGTAGACTTTTGATCGTCTTCAGAATGATTGAAACCTTGTTTGATTTGATTTTCATTTTGTATGAAAATTTGTTTGCTATCTTGCATGGTATCAAGCCAGGATAATCTTCTCCTTTGACATGATGTAAAGCATATCCTTTCAAAATTGCAGGCTGAACAACTAAATTTGAACCTGAATGACCAATCATACGTGCAAGGATAGCAGGATGAACTAAAGTACCATAAAAGAATAAAGAAAACGTTTTTGTCTTTTGATCCGTTGGCAATTTTGCATTTTCATCGATAAAAGAAGCAGCGGGCATCACGTTGGACCGCAAGATACCCGAAGAGGAGCTCATCTTAGTTCTCTTTAGCTTCTACCCTATACGCCTGATTCGTTCTTCTTTCACACAGGATCATCAAAGATGGAAGAAAGTGTCAATCCCCACTCCAACCAATACCGGTTAGCCGTTTTTTGTTTGAACGTGTGTGTCTCTCTCTCTGTCCTATGGCTTGTTTATCCTTAATGCATACACTTCTTTCCATAGGGGAATTCGAATCTTTGATAATTTACAAACAAACACACACACACACTTTTCATATCTTCATATCTTCAAGATTCATCCTGATACGATTCGGTCGAGATTCCATGTATGAGCCTGTATCTTTTCTTTACATATTAGTTTGGAGATAGTCGACCTTTGAGTTAAGCTTTTTACGCTAATGAAAGAAAAACCATCATAAAGTGCTGTACATCAGTTGCAGTACCATATCTTCATTTCCAAGAAAATGAAAAGAGACTAAATACCATACCATATCATTCATTAGACCCAGAGAACTATGTAATGAACACTATGTAACTTTGTGCAAAGAATGAATCGTTGATTGAGCTCAAATCGGCTTTTTTTCCGTTTACACCTCTCTTTTTTGATGATGAATGAGGGGCAAACACAGATGATATGACTCTATTTTCTTTACATCTTCGCTCCTACCTCCAAGTTCAATTTCTAGAATCAATTTTTTTTTTTAGCGTGGGTGAATAAAGATGAATTGATACCATGTAAAGTCCCATTAGAGGATTGCAAGAAAATCCAACGGCACTTGGACTTCTGATATCATTTTGTACCTGAACGCTTTTAACCCTTTCTTATTTTTATTTTTATATTCTTGTACTTTTGTATTTTTGTACTTTTATTTTTTGTCAAAAAACACCGGCGCACCGGCGCAAAAAATGGTAAGATAAAAATATGTGATGTAATGTACATAGTGTACAGAGGGTTATTGTTCTTCAAGATAAGACAGGAATGCATTATCTCTGTGTCCTTGATTCCGAAAAAATAAAGCAAACCAAAGCAAGTTACGTACATTATAAATTAAAGCAAGACACATCATACCAATATGTATATAACTAGAAAAAGGTAGACCAAAACTCTCTTCTTCTACCTTTTTCTTCTTTTGACTTCCCTTTTTTTACCAAACTATATTTTACACTGTTTCCCTGCATCAAAAGTGAAAAATGTCTATTTCCTTGGTTTTGATCTGTACCTGAACCGTATCAAACCGATGACCAAAACACACGAACCCGATACTATTCCTACGTGCATTTAAAGTGAAAAAAATAAGTCTTTATTGTTTTTGTGTCTTGCTAAACTTGGATCAAAAATTGAAAGGGCAAAAGACCAAAGGTTGTCAGATTACCGTATCTAGTTTACATCCTTTTCCTTCATTTTTCGCTTTTTGCCGATAGGACTTTGAGTGGTAATGTACATAGGATTGAGTATATTCAAAGAACAAAGGCAAAGCCAATTTTTCCCTTCTTTTTCTTTACCACTGAAGATTTCCCCCTTTTTTATTTCTTTTGTTTAAGCACGCCACCAGAGCGATTTTGACATGATCGGTAATACTGCATCAGGCTGTGTTGCAGTCTATACCCTATTGAGAGAAGTGCGCGTTTTTCTTTTGAGACAAAATGCCGCTCCCCGTTCAGTATCCCAGCATACAAACAGTGTTTTGAACCCATTTGTGATTTGGAGTTAGGAGTGAAACAGAGAGTGTTATTTTGCTTTGGTTAGGGTTGTATCCTATTTCTAAATTGAGGGAGAGCGACAAAGAGACTGAGAGAGAACCGGCTTTGGTTGTGTGTGCCCTTCTGATGACTATCCCGCGCGCAGACATTATCGATTATCGCCCACGCAATTGCCTTCAAAGCATTTCTTCTTCCCTTTCCCTCATTTTTTCATCACCATCATCCTTTTTTTCCATCTTTAAGAGCATCTCGTTCGTGGCTTTGACGGCTCGGCGTTTGGCCTTTCTTCCTTTCCCCCTCTTCTTTCGATCTAATCGCCATTGCCTAGTCCGCTTGAGTTTTACTCGCGAAACGGCTTGGTTCCATCTCCTCCTTTTTTTCTACTTTCGATCAAATTTGGAATTTTTGATCCTATTACGCTTGAGTTTCACTCGCGGAACAAGATCATCTTTTTTTTTTTTCAATCAAACGCCGATCATCCGTCAATCTTCAATCTTCAAATCAAATCCACGTTCGTATAGTCTTGTCAAATTTTTTTTTCATTTTTTGACCGTCTACAAGTTTATCCATACCGCGCGCCTTTGAGTCGCTGCATCGTATCGGATATTTGAAAATCTTATTTCCAACAAAGTTCGTTTCGGTATCAGTCAAACAAGTTCAATCTTGCAAAATGTCTCGACCTCAAATCATCACTCCTACCGTGAATTATAACTCCATCCCGCAGGTGAATAAAACTGCATCCTCCAAACCTTCCATCACAAGAAAGGCATCTGGAGGCGGAAACAAGAAAGGAACATCCGCCGAACGACGTGCAACGCACAATGCAGTCGAACGTGCTCGCCGTGAGTCACTCAATGTTCGATTTTTGGAATTGGCCGCCAATCTACCAACAACGTGCACCGTTCGTCGTCCATCAAAGAATTTGATCGTTAATAAATCATTGGAATTCGTTCGTAATGCATTACACAATGATGCCGTACTTCGACTCAAATTGGAAGAATCTCTTCGTCAAAATCAATCCATGCTACAAGAATTAAATCAAATGCGTGCCGAACGCGGTCTCTCACCCGTGATACTCAAGCAACAAATATTGATGCCAATCAACAAGCTGGCTTCTCCCTTGACGCTCTCACCTCTGCTTTTGGCATGCCCAATATGCCACAGCCATTGGCGAGCGTCGAATTTACCAAGCAAGTCACCGAAAAAGGCATTCACTTTGATGCCAATAATGCCCAATGGTTTTCCGGTGAAGGGGATGAAGATTTTGTGTCAAATACAGCAAGCGGCGATGGCTTCTCTGCTGCTGCTTCGGACCATAGCTCACCGTCTTTTGTGGGCGAAGATGCAAACGTAGCTGCTGTAGCCGCTGCCGCTGCTGCCTTTCCAAACAATCCCATGTTTGCAAACTTTAACGAAATCATGGCCGCTTCTCAATCATCTCCTTACAGTAGCCTGCAACCAACCACGACGAATGTTTGTCGCCCAGGTTCAAGTGACTCCCTCGACAGCAACAGTATGCCAAATACATACGCCCAATATGCCGTTGGAAGTGGTGCGGCGGCTACCAACAACTTTCCCTCGATTGATTTCATGCCACCCATCAACCCTACCACTGCAGCCGTATTTTCCAATCTGATGAACAACTTCAATAATCAAACCAATGGATCACATACACCTCAATCGGTACAATACAGCGCATATGCCTCCCCCATGTCAAATGGTGGCATGAGCGCAAACGGACAGGGTAGCTCACACAATTATTCGCATCATAACAACAGTTATTTTGCCATGACGGCTTGATGGTGTAGGAGCGTGTCGCACCCAGATACATACACCCTTTGTTTGCCTTACTCATTTGTTTCTGTTCTCGT
>JAGFBR010000333.1:0-16750 GCA_019925795.1 Dendrobium chrysotoxum | reverse complement strand
GTGCTCGATCGCGCCTTCATCCTGTACGTCGTTCATCTTCTACAAAGCGCATCCAACGAGGCGTAGCGGTCATCACGCGCACACATCACGGGGAGATCTCACCAAAGCGCAGGTGTCGCTCCTTGCCGAACCTGGGAAAAGTTTCGAGGGAAAAGCAACTACAAAAGGTTGAGGATGCAGGAGACCTGAGCTACAGCATAGCATCCAGGTGAGCGTCGTCTGATTCGTCGTCAAAGCTCTGGCGAACGCAGGTTCTTCCAGCGTTCTTCGTCCATACGCCCGCGCAACGCCAGTCCTTGGCGTGCTTACACAGCATCCGCTGTTGTTCGCTGCATTCGCATCCATCTTACTTGACGACACTGACCACCTCTCTACGCCTGTAGAGAACCATGCCGGCGGACAAGACACAGGGCGGCACCGGTCGCAGGGTCTTGCAGCCCGCGTGTGATGCCTGTCACATTCGGCGTGTGAAGTGTTCTCACGACCAGCCGTGCGCCCACTGTCACCGTCTCGGATTGACGTGCACCTATACCAAAGCACAGACGGCCAAGAAGACGGCGGGCAAGCGCATCGAGGCCTTGCGACAGGCAGAGAAGACACGACAGATGTACGATGGCTACGACGGCAAACAACAACAACAACAACAACAACAACACACCTGGGGTCCTCCACTACCGCCTGTGGGGGGCATGCCAACAGGATGGAACGGCAGCGGTCCATCCTCTTCTGTAGCGCACGGAAAGGGATTTGGAGGCCACCAGGGCGGATACGGTGCTGGGATGCAGGACTCGAGATATACGACGTCACACGGCGCAAATGACGATCGGCACCCCAGCAACCATCCTTTCTACACCGGCGCAGCAGGCTCTACCTCCTCACCTCCTGTAGGATCCACGCCATCCGGTTCGTGGACCTCTACCTCCATCCGCGCAAGACCTGCACCACACTTTGACGATCGACAAGTTCGCTTTCATCCTACACACGCCCAAGCGCCTGCGATACCCCACCGATCCTCACAATACGGCTCGCCCGATTCGGCAACCCACAGCAGTACCAGCAGTCATCCGATGATTGACTTTGCCAACGGAGCAGGTCGAGCTGGCGTTGCAATAGCCCACTCTGCACCGCCACCCTTCTCGGCGGCCACGATGGGCTCAGAAAGTTCACAATATCGCAGTAGTGACATTCCACCGGAGATGGCCTACCTGCCGTCACCCGCGCAATTCTTCGCAGGCTCGTCAGTACGATCATTCATGGACCAAGGTGCGGCTGGCGAAAGTGGAATGACTTCGAACGCCAACAATGGATCAGGCGGTGTCGACGCTTCCACCTCCACCAATGTCATGTCTCTCGATGGAACGGTACCTGCGGCGATCAACTACCTGCAAGGCTCCATCTTACCACCTTTCAGCACGTCCATGGCCGATTCCATGTTCAACGAAGAAGGCATGTTCAATCCGGACACGCTCTTCGACGATTCCAACATGCCACCCCTGGCATCTCTGGGCGGTGGACAGCAGACTGTGCTGGACATGCTCGGCACGTGTCTTCCAGCAGGTGAGACACCCGGCAGCGTGGATTCTTCTTCATTTGGAGCCATTGACAGCATTGCAAGCCTGTCGACCGATCAACTGGCGACAGGAAGAGGCGGTGAGCGGTCTGGAAAGAAAGGCGGTGAAGAGGATGCGATGTCCGAGGAGAATCATCCGTTGAGTGATTCGGTGTTGATACCAACACTGGCTCTGTTTTATGAGCGTCTTGGAGGAGTGATGCCGGTGTTCTCGCGCAACTGGATCTTCACCAAGCTCGATCGCGACGAGCACCATCATAATGCCCACTTTGCATCCATGCTGATCGCCATGTCGGCCTTGACAATGATCCAGGTACAACCCAGCACGGATTCGCGCGAGAAGAAGTCCGATCGTGCGTTGTCTCGACGACGAAGGGCCAAAGCCCATCGATTGCTGGAGGAGGCTTTGAAGATGCGAGAGGGACCTTTGATGGGACAAACGGCCAGCTTAGAGATGTGCTGTACGAGCTTCTTCATCTTTGCCACGCTCTTCGGGATGGGGAACATTCGGCAGGATGGTACAGACTGCGTGAATCGATCACCTTGGCCCATCTCTGCCGCCTGCACGAGCCTGCCGCCTACGAGGGTCTGCAAAGGATGAGGCGGAACGACGATTACGGGCCTACTGGCTTCTGGCCATCACCGAACGAGCATTTGCCATCCAACGGGG
The DNA here is from genome assembly GCA_019925795.1 of Dendrobium chrysotoxum. Lineage (NCBI taxonomy): Eukaryota > Viridiplantae > Streptophyta > Magnoliopsida > Asparagales > Orchidaceae > Dendrobium > Dendrobium chrysotoxum. The sequence goes on along the minus strand of JAGFBR010000333.1, from coordinate 14,510 downwards.
CATGCCCATCGTCCTGACGGGAAATCCTCGCGCCTCAACAGCAAGCCTACGCGCCAAGTTGGGTTTCAAGGAGTTGAGTGACTTTCCCGATCTTCAACTACGTCTGTTTGATCACGTAGACGAGAAGTTTGTCGATTGCTGGAACCGCAAGTGTCAGGGCCCAGGCTGTGCCAACTTCGACGCAGAAAGAGCGATCAATCTGTGGCGCTCGTTCACCGACGGTATCAACCAACCCGGATCACGCGAGCGTTCTTTGACCAGTGAAGCTGCATTGACGAAGACGGTGGTCATGGTGCGGCGGAAGGCTACTCGCACGTACGTACCTCTTCCGCCGTACCGCCCACGCCCATTCACCGACGTCAAATTCAACGTGCTGACGTCGAGGTGACACGGCATTGGCTGCTGAATCGACTCTGGCTCATCACACTCAATCATGGGCTGCTCACCATCGACGCAAAGGACCCGCCGTTGCGCGTGGACCATGCGATTCACGTCGCACAATCGGTTTTTGACGTATGCGACAGTCTGTCGCTGTCCGCCATGGAGGCACACGGCGTGGGTTTCACCTACAAGCTGTACGACATTGCACAGACGTTGGTGCTGCTGTGCAAAGACGAGTCGATCGCAGAGGCGATCAGCAAGGGCGGCGTGGGCGAACAGTTGGAAAAGCATACCACTGCTGTGCATACCAGCGGTCGCGGTTCGGTGAGCGAGAGCCAAAGACCGAAGAAGAAGGTAAAGGCGGAAAAAGAATCCAGGTCGTCTTATCACACGACGGCCAACGATGCCTCGTCTGCCTCGTCTGCTTCGTACGATGCCGTTCAATTCACCTCGCTCTTCAACGCTTCCGGCGGTCCGGCCAGTCTACGACGAACGGTGCTGGGAATCTTGAACGAATACCTAACGCTCTTCCAACGCTTCCGTGCAGGCGATCATCCCTACTTGGAAAAATTGATGGAGCTCATCGCCGAACTCAAGGCCGATCTTGATCCCGGCCGTCCACACTCTTCGTCCATCTCAAGCACGGTGGGCGGACGACAGAACGGAGGCGGTGGTGCCAAAGACGACCCAGGGAATGCCGCTGTCAAGGGCGAGGACAGCGCTGATACGGCCACCAGTCATCGGGGCTCCATCGATCGGAAGCTCTGAGGTGATTTGTACTAAGAGTAATTTGCAAACGTATATACTTGTCACAGAGCGTTGTCGACCCAGGTTCAACATATCGGACAAATGGGCTTAACAGCTCCTGTGTCCCAGCCCGTGTATCATAACCATCACATTACATTGCTGAAACGACGCTAGTGAAGGTTCTCACATCGTTGATAAAGTAGGACCCTCGAAGCGCTTTAGTATCGCGTCTGATTCGACCCAACTTACCGTAGACACCCCACTACCAACGTGAAAGTTATGCAGAAGGTGGGATGACGCCTCTTGGTCGTCACAATAGGTCGCGAGCTTTGGCGCCGCCATGGCCATTAGCATTCGTCGTTATTCTTTGTTTGGCCGTGCTCTGCGCGTCTGTTTCGAGCACGACAGCTTTAAGGCACGATTCATCGAATTCCTTAACCTATTCCTCGTCGCATTCGCTACTCAACAATCTTTTCAATCTGGCCGTGAATACCGGCAAGGCGATCATCAGTGCTTTGTTTGACTGGACAGGCTCGAAAGATCTGCAGAGGCCGGTGCAGACAGACGCGAAGAATGCGGGCACGCTTCCCGTCGTCACGATCGACGATTCCAACCTACCCGACCCACCCTCGGCGCCCATCTTGTTCAGCTGTACGCGTGTCAAGACGTCAATGCCACCGTTCCTGTTCTCGTCAATCAGGCCTGGCTTGGGCAATGGCAGAGTATAGAACGGGTGTTTATCACCCAGCACGGAGCGGCATACGATCCGGAAAATTACTTTGAATACATCAACAAGTACGTCGTGGACGATGTTGAAAAGACTTTGGTCATGGCACCTGCATTTTACCGAACCACCACATCACCGGCACCGTCCTCGTTCTACCTACCGGACGTGAATCTGGCCTGGCCCGCGCGTCCGGATCAATGGCCGGTGGGCACCAACGCTGCCGCACCAGAATCGCTGCTGACACCATGCTCCTCGTTCGACGCATACGATACGCTGCTTGGCATGTTGTCAGACAAAACCAATTTTCCGCAGGTGAACGGGTGACGATCATGGGCCATTCAGGCGGCGGAAATATGGTATCGCGCTACGCACAACTCAACAGTCATGCCAGCAGCTTGCACGTACGCTACCTGGTCATGAATCCTGCCAACCATGCTTTCCTGACGGACGCCCGCCCTGTTGCCGACGCTGACAGCTGCGCAAAGGCCTTTGCGTATCCTTATCAGCTGGACGTACGCGCGAGAAGCTTGCCTTCGTGGATATCTGGACAGTTGAAGGTACTGATATCGGGACTCGGTGTAGGAACTGACCCGGTCAAGCAGCTCTTTACACGTTGGGCGGCACGGGACGTAGTGCTACTGGTGGGCGATCGGGATACGGCCAAGACAGGAACGCAAAAGTGTCAGTCCGTCGTTCAAGGAGGCTCGGCACGAAGCGAGCGCAACTACGGCTTCTGGACCTACGTGAACATCTTGGCAGGCCGCGGTGCTATGATGAAGAATTCATTTGGCTATGAACAATTGATCGACAGTGGCGCCAAAGCCTTGGTGACCGATCAGACCACGTTCAACCATCAATACTGCGTTGTGGCGGGTGTGGCCCACGACGAGCCGGGCCTATTGGCCAGTGCATGTGGACAAGCGGCGCTGTTCGACGATACACTTCCAAGCGCGAGCTGAACTCAATCTTGTTTCAGCTGATCGCTGATAAATTTCGTCAATTCGTTTCCGTTTCGGATACTGTCAACGGGACCCTTGGCCTTGTGCTTGTAGCCCAGCGCGCTGAGCCGGTCAGGCTGGGTATAGGAATTGTCGTCGCCCCACACGATCTGCGCAAACATGGCGAGTATTCATTTTGGTCGCCACCCACGTACGCCTGGAAACTTTCACGGTCGCTAAGCGTCTTCACCTCGCCCTGCACGCCCTGCTTTTGCAATTGCTCAACCAATGCGTCGAACATCTGCTTCCACAGGAATGGCTTGCTCTCGGCTGGGAAGCAGTAATGCGATGGCTGCGGCTCGCCCGGCGTCCGACCCTCGAGATCTTTGAGCAGCGCGACGTACGCTTCCACCAGATCGTGGACCTCTACGCCGTTCCAGCAACCTGGATGGCCTTCGGGCAGCGTCGCCAAGCCGTTCTTGAGCATGTACTTGGTTAGCATAGGCATCTGGATGCTGATCCGTTTCCAAGGCTCTGATCCGATGCCGTAGATCAGCGGTGGCATCATGATTGTCGTCACCACGTTGTGTTCACGCTCGTCCCGCTCGTTGAACAGCTCTTCACGCAGCGGTCCGTCGACGTGACGATGGTAGGCATCTGGCAGGATTCTACCGTTCTCCAACGCTTCATCGCCCTTGGCGTCGGACAAGGTTCGTTCGGCAACGCTCTTGCCGGCCAATGTTTTGGCGGACCATGTCAATTCGTCGTTGCCGGACGTATGTATGTATACCACCTTGCGATTCGATTTGTCAGGTCTTGATTTCAATCCGTCGATCACCGCTTTGGCGCTCGGATAGTCGTCTGCGGTGGCCGTATGAATGACGATATCGGCATCGTGAACAGCCTTCTTGATGATCTCTGCGTCGTGCAATCCTCCACGGATAGGTTGGATGCCCAACGAACGCAGTTCTTCCGCCTGTTCCTCACGTCGGGTCAACGCCGACAAAGAGAGATCGGACGAAGCTGCTTCAGACGTAAGAGCAAAGAACCGCCGATGAAACCAGGTCCGATTAGAAAGAGCTTCTTGTTTTCCGTCATTGTATGTTGTGATATGGATGAGGAGGGTCTAACGTGTCGTTCGTCCTGCTGGCTTATATACTATCCGGCAACATTACAACCTCCGAACGTTTATCCGCTCTTACGGTCGTTACACCTCCACAACTTCGAACCCTAAAATCCGGACTTTAAGCAATCTCCACAGTTTTGTTAGCGTGTAGCTTTGTGTGCATTGATAGCTGCTGACCTAACAAGCAGTCAAGCGACCTCGGTCCCTTCAATCTTCGGACTGTCGTCGGGAAGAAGTATGGCCTACGATAATGATCGCTTTGTTGAAGAGAAAGATGGTTTACCTCGCCAAGCTTATCGGCATCCGCATACTGCGCATCTTGGTTAAGGGCGGTGCAAAGCTGGCCACCCCTGCGCTTCCGACACCACCTCCAAAAGCACATCGAACGGTGCACATACCCAGCAGGTCAGACAAGCGTCGAAAGATCCGTTGTGACGTCTATCTGCCGTCTTCGTTAACGAGACCGGACTCGCAGGACAAACGTCAGGAAGCAGCCTTACCTGTCGTCGTCAACCTGCATGGGAGTGGATTCACGCTGTACGCCATTGGCGATGACGCTCGATTTTGCCAACTGGTCGCCGACTCTGTCCCGTGCGTGGTGGTGGACGTGGATTACAGCAAAGGCCCTGAGCGTCCCTATCCGACAGCAAACGAAGATGTGGACACCGTATTGGACTGGATTTCCGGCGAGGGCGGCGCACCTACACCCAAACAGGCTTTCGCAACCGAGCACGGCAGCGTCCACACCCGACAAGACAGGATAGCGCTGACAGGCTTCAGTGCAGGAGGCAACCTTGCCTTGACCGCGTGTGTCAGAGCGTACAATACAGGCCGATTGGGTCAGATACCCGCCGTGCTTGCATTCTATCCATCCACCAACCTGTCGGAATCGCCGCACAACAAGCCAAAGGTCAAGCCGATCAAAGGTGCGTCCGGCGGTGTTTTGCCGGCACCCGTCCGTTCGTTCTTCTATTCGTGCTACCTACGGCCAGACGCTGTGGCCGATCTGCCAGCACGAGGCTCGCCTTTGATCAGCCCCTTGTACGCCGACGCAGCGTGCTTCCCAGCCAGCGTGACGATCTTCACGTGCTCCGGCGATTCGCTGGAACGTGAAGGACGTCAGATGGCCGAACATATCGTTGCAGGTCGTGCAACGCAAGAGCAAAGGACAGCGTGGAAGGCCTCTGCCTCGTCCTTTGCCCAGTCCTCCTGCTGACGTGGCCGACGTGGACCGTTTGCCCTTACCGGCCAACGAGGAACGTGCGGGCGTGGTGTGGTGGCAAGCGCCGGGTCAAGGCCACGCCTGGGACAAGATGGTGAAAGCTGGCAGCGAGCCTGAACGACTTCGTGACGAGGCCTATGCGATTGCCGTGGATAGACTACGCAAGGCGCTGCTATGAATACGATAGAGATACACATTGTGTCGATTAGAATACAAAGGTTTACAGCGTGCTGACGCCAAAGAGAAAAGAATGATGTTGTACACGGGCAGTGACTGCCGCTGTGTTCATGCGTGATGTTCTGCCGACACCATACGATGTATGTCGATGGACCGTTGATGTTCGCGCTGTCGATGTTGGGCCATCGTGCGGCGTTCGAGTAAGGTGCTACGTGGTGGTGATGATGGTAAAGCGGAAGGTTTGTTCGAGGCGCCCGCTTCGATGGCATCGAGAACGATCTGACGAACGCCAGGATGGACGCCGGTCACGCCGCAGAAGTCTCTATTGATTCGGAAGTGATGGGCACTCTCCATGTCGAAGCCGAGAAGGATGATGGAGAGGAGCCGTTTCGGGCCCTGGAACGACCATGGTCGGTGCAGAGGTAGCCCGCTGTACGAACGCCTCTTGCAGCTTGTTGGCCTTGGCCACCTGCTCGACGTTGGCGTTGACGAACTTGTCCATGGCGATGGAGATCTCTTCGTTGGACGCTTTAACGATGCACGGCTGTTGTTCAGCGCTTTGAAGCTGATTGCTGGCCTTGACAATGATCGCGCCTGGGTATGCGTAGCTCTCTGCATGTTGACGAGCGACCAGTGTGAGCCGGGTGGACGGTAGCCAACGGGCGGGCAGGCACTGTCGCAAGGAGACAGATCCACGTCTGACTTGCGAGGCGAGCCGTCGGAGCGAACAAAGGCGCGCGGTTGCTTGCGCGTGTAGACGTCGTTGTCCATATCGACGCAGATCGGATAGATCTGACGCCAGAGAACGCAGATGATCAAGGGCGAGCCCAGCGCGATGATGGCGTACACCTCCAGAATGAGAAATACGTAGGTGGTACGTCCGAATGCCGAGACAAAGGTGGCGTAGTGCACTGTGCTGAAGATGTCCTTCTGTGCGTTACACAAGAAGATCAGTACACAGGCTGACATTGTCAACATGATGCCGGCTATGGCACCGTGATGGATGAGAGAAAAGATCAGAAAGTCTTTCAACACAGCCAACACGGCGCTTCGTGAAGGTGTGCCGCTGGAGGTGAACGTCTTGTGGGTCGAAGACCGTGATAGGCTGCCGGATCGGCCGATCTGGCGTAGAGGCTTTGCACCGGCAACGTATAGGAGCAAACGACCAAGTCCGACATCCCTCCATTCGATGTCATTTGCACTGCTGTCGTAGTAATGGGACTCGGTCGATTCGCCCGCCGTGACAGTTGAGGCCCGGCTCAAGCTGCTGGTGTTGCTCTCGCTGGCGCTCACACCGCTCATGCGTTGCACGACGGCTTGTTGTGCCTGATTTTTCAATTGTTGGTAACGCTTGACAGTTCGACTGATGATCGTGTAGCCGGAGCAGATGGCCGGTACGGTGATCAGCAACAAGAAAGAAAACAGCACGGCCGCCATCACCGTGGCCCATCGCCAGGCGTGAGACAGTTGTTGTCGTAGAAGTGCGGCCTGAAGCTCTGCACTTTCGCTCACAGGGTCTTGAGAAGGAAGTGCAGCGAGCTGACGAAGGAGGTCGACTATGCCTTCGTTGACCTTGTTGCCTTTCTCGTTGAAGATGATGCTGGGAACGATGAAAACGATAAAGTGAACGAGGGGAACGCCGAACAGGAACGCATGCCAGTATGCCGGTCGTAAACGTGCAGGGTCTAGAGGCCAGATCAACATAGTTGAGGCGGTGTGGATGAACCCGGCTAGCCATAGGAAGTAGATGCGGACGCAATAGGCCAGCATACTCTGACGCTGGGTGGAGAAGAGATCGGAGCACCACTCGATGCTGTATCCACGATAAACCAGATCGATCAGGTAGAAGATGCATGCCGACAGAAACAGGGCTTCACATGCGTTCGGGCAGATGATCTTGCCGTGCGGCACCTCTACCACACGTATCAGCCACCAACGGCCTGTGAGCATCAACTTGGCCACCAAGACCACGCCAACGAGGATCAAGAGGCACTTGAATGCCAGATAGAACTTAATTTGAACCAAATAATCGGCGGGAAAGGCTTTGAAGGTGAGTGACCGAAGGTAGAGCATCAGCTCGGCGTTACTCTCAATGGTCCATGATGGCAGAGCTTCTGCGCCGGATGAGGCCAGCGCCATGACGGCAGGCCAGGCCTATGAGATAAGGAATGGACAAAAAGGTGCACAGAGAAGAACGTAGGAGTATGGGATCTATTTAAGTCAATCTTCCCATCGCTGCCGTCTGCCAACCAGCTTCACTCGCCAGAAGCCGCGCTGCCGTGCAGTACGGCAGGGTAAGAAAAGTGTAAAGATCGACAATCGAATCTCCTTTGTCATACGCACGTTTAGGGTGACGCACTGCTCTCGTATGCAGGATCCAAACGCAGCACACAAACATGCATGTATGCACCGTGATAAGATGTCTGCGGAGTTGAGACTGGAGCGTTGAATGATTACCAATGGCCGAGGCCAGTGTACGTGCAAACAGCGCGAACGGATCGCTTCTATTCGCACATCCCGACGCTAAGACTGTCTGTACGGCATCCGAGCTTGTTCAGCATGTTCTCATCGCATGACCGTGCATCACTTTCGACGGAACAGCTAAGTAAGGAGTTGGTTCGTGGCGCCGGTTCGCCCAACTGTCACACTTTCGAAACACTTGATTTTTGCACATGCCTGGTGAGTTATTCAGAATCGATTGGATTAAAAGAAAGGATGGCGCCCGCCTCTGCTGGCCATAAGGGCCAGCTTCAGCGCGCGCAAATAGAAGAGGTCTGTGTTACAGGAGAGGGGCTTGGGCGTGATCACGTGACAAAAACACACTGGTCCTATTCGCCGACGCGTCTGACTGAACTTGGGTGAGTGTGCGTTTGCCAATCTTCTCAGCCTACGCCCAAAAAACTAATAATGCGCCACACGCTAGCAAGGGGCTCGGGCTTAAATTAAACGATTGAAAGAGTACTACGAATGGCGTGTTAGACCATCAATCTTTCCGTAGCGTAAAACGAACAGAAGCCGAGAACACGCAGAGCTCTCTCATGTGTGTACATGCATGCGTTAGCGTGAACGGTAGAGCGTGGGGTTATCATAACAGGATACAGTACATCGTTAGAAGAAGACCACTTTGGCGGATTCGGAGGATCTGGCTGGACTCCGAAGTCGGCTTTGAACGGCCTGATGGGAAAAGAGCGAAAAGAGGGCTTGTCGGGTCTCGATGCCGTCCAAGAGGTTGCGTTGCTTTTGATCTGTCCAACTCACGTCCAAGACGATGCATTGTAATCTGTTTAGCTTCAGGCCGTGCGACAGTAGATCTTCGATACGCTGGGCGTGCCAACGGCCAGAGGACAGACGTGGGTGGCAAGGAATTGGGTCTGTTCAGCGACTTTGAAGTGTCTTGCGAACAATTTGGCAACAGCGGCCGAAGAGAGTTTCCTATCGTTCTCGGTCTTCGTCTTGCCTTCTTCATCCTTCTTGATACGCTTCGAGGGCTGCGATGCGTCGGCTGGACTGAGCGGACGAAGGGCACGGGACAGATCGGCGGCCCTCTGCGCATTGCCGGTGATGACCAGGATGCAGGGCTGTCCGGGATCATGCTCGTCCTTCAGCGCAGAAGCGGCCTGCTCCGTTGCTTTGGGTGCAGTTCTTCGTATAAATTCAGACAGATTTGCGTCGATTCGTTGCACAGACAGCGACGTCGTCTCTACGAGCATCTTCTCTGTCAAGCCCACTTCGTCCAATTCCATATCGGTCATCTTGCTGAATTGTTTGCATGACCGCATCAGCTTTCGCATATGATCAGCCTGCATGTCCGGAGGCCAGCTGGCTATTGCGCCAGGCTCAACTGCCAGATTGGCCGCCGCACGTTTCGCCTTCTTAATTTTGTCTTTCCTCTTCAGCTTCTCCTTCCGCCTCTTGCGTTTCTCCTCTTCAGTCTCAACTTTGTCGCCGTTGATGGTGACTGAATCATCGTCTGCTTTTCGCTTACCCAAAGACTGCTTCGTCGGATCGCGTGAACGCTGGAGCCGCCATCGCTCTCATCGTCTACGCCAACGTCGCCGTCGGACGCCACGTAGTCGTCCTCGAGTGCATCCGCCATTTCGCTCGTTCGTGGCAAGTCGTGTGGAGAGACTCTAACATCTTCTCACCAACACCACAAGCTTTAAAAAAATTGGCGGCACGTGGATCAAAAGAAGCCCGATTTCTGTGGCGCCTACCCATGCACGCGTCGTTGGCGTGCACCCTCGTCCAACACCTTTCCGAGAAGCTTCCTTGCTTCCCACGACAATCTTGACGACTAAGAATGAAGCTTTTGAAGATCGTCCTGTTCCTTCTGGCTCTCGTCGTGCTGGTGAGCGCACAATGGGACAAGGACGACTACGAGATCTCGAACTTCAAGCAGCTCTCGAAAAGGATGAGGGCGAGGGCGCCACGTTCTACAGCTTCTTCAATCTGACAAAGGGTGCAACGGCGCAGGAGATCCGAAAGGCGTACAGAGCGCGAAGCATGGAGCTGCATCCTGATAAGCATCAGGGCAGGGCCAATGCAGCCCGTCGCTTCGAGCGTCTGGGTGTGATCAACAAGATCTTGCGTGACCATCGTCGCGATCGATACGATCACTTCTTGAGTAATGCTTCCCCAAGTGGCGGGGCTCGGGCTACTTCTACGCGCGCTACAGACCCGGTCTGGGATCTGTGTTTGTCTTTCTTGCTCTCGTTACGGCGGGTATCGAGCTGGTGATCAAGCGGATAAATTATACGCGCGATCGTAAGCGTCTTGACGCCCTGATCATGACCGCAAAGGTCCTGGCCTGGGGTCCGCGCTTCCGTTCCATAGAGGCCGGTCTGAAGGCCGACAAAAGTGATGATCTCAACAACAAGGGCGTCATCGTCCCGCCGGAGAAGCGCGTTCGTGTTCCTTTGAGCGGCTTGGATGTTCCTCCGCTTGCGCCCAAGAGGGCCGACGAGGACGAGAGAGCGTACTGGGACAACGACGAGAAAGCCGTTCGCAAGGCGATCGCTGCCAACTCGGTCAACAGTGCTTGCTGCAGCGGCGACTCGGCTCCTCGCAAACAGATCGACGCCATAGTCACGCGTGAATCCGAGGTCTTCATCATGGATCCATACACCAACGACTGGGTCCCCCTGGACGACACTGCCGCACCTAAGCCTTCCATGCTCGACACCTGGCCTGCCCGCATGCTGGGAAATTGTGCGGCGCTCGTCACAGGCAAGCGTTCTGACCACGTCGATGTGAACCAAGACGCAAACGGTGCTACCGATAACATGGCCGCTGCAGCCGGCTCTCCGAAGAAGAAGGGCAACAAGAAGAAGCTGCAGTAGGGCAACCCGTGCACCGCCGTCCTTCCCGCTGTTCATGTAAAGTAGATGCATCAATTGATGATTGAAACAAAATACAATTCGCACCGATGAAATCACTTATACCAAGGCCGCATCGACACATTCTCCCACGGTGGCAGCACGGTTGCCACCCGCGCTTCTCTGATCTGCCAGCCTTCGCCTTCGTCGTCTCGTACCACCTCGTACAGTGGCTCGCCGTCTGGGAGTACCGGATCGCCCGGGTTGTCGACTGTATAGTAACCGATTAGTCAAAGCAGGCAGGAATATGCATCAACATGCTATACTCACGACGTACGAACTCCATCTCTTCTCGTTTTCGTTGTAGCACAGCTGGAGGAGACAAAGAATTAGCTGTGTCCAATTTGGATACGTCCAGACCCTTCCACTTACCTTGTATCGGACGCTGTCAGGCATGGGCATCAGCTCAGGAATGGCGTTGACGTATACGAGTAGGTTGACCAGCATGAGCAGCACAGTGGCGATGCTGTGATATAGGGCGTCAGCGTCCCTTGGTGCACCATTGCTAGTTGTGTTACTCACAAGACTGGAGGATGCCGATCATCCAAAAAGCCGCCTGACTGTTCATTCCCACTCGGCCTACGACACCTAAACCCGACCAATCGAAGTTGAAAAAGTAGAAAACGCTTTCGTCTGTCGCACTTAGCGACGATTGCGGCAGCGGTGTACATGTCTTGTCGTTCCGTTTGGACCATGCACTCGCCGCACTAATGTCATGGGCCAGGCGGGCGATGAAAAAGACAAAGAGAAGCAGGAAGATGTGTGCTTGTATCAGCAGCGGCGTGTAGCTTAAGCGTAGTCTCCATCTGGCCATGGCGAGTCTGAGGTGAAAGGAAGGGTAAGGTAAGCAAGCCTGACTGTCGTTTGTTCGCAGTAGACTGACCCTACCAGGCCTAACAGCAGGCAAATATTTCCAGAAAGCCGGCTACGATAAGCAGGGTGCCTATGTGCGAGGGTGCATTACTTGCGCATGTGGCCAGACCGTTCTGCCATGCGTTGACGACTGCAGAAAAACAGTCAACGTCAGGTATCAAAGCTGCTCGTCCAAGTGCTACCTACACGAGCTCATCTTTGCCGCTGCCACCACGTACAGGATCATGGCGGATACGTTCATGACGCGCATCAGCAACGAGGAGGAATCCATCCAGCCGCTCATTTCTGCACGTTTGCGTAGTAGACCGTAGACCTGAAAGCCAACGTCGGTTAACAGTGGTACGGCCAGTGCGATCATCACGTTGAACGCCAGGATGGTTTCGGTATCGTGGTGGGTTGCCGCGTACGCCCGGGTCGGCAATGCGGCCACCATGACGGCCAAAAAGATGGTGAAGGGTACGAGAACAAAAAACACCTCGCGATTGGCGATGAAGTTGAACAATCGAGCGGTGCACAGCAAGAAGTAGAACAAGAATGGAACGAAGAACACGATGCATGCCACCACGTCGCCCGCACCCGCCGGTACGCCGCCAAACAGAAATCGTGCCCACCCATCCTCGCACTCGCAGTGTGCTCCTACTACCTGCACGCTCTGCGTCGCTGACGGGTTGACGGGTACTGCAGTGGCGCTTGATGCCGTTATTGTGGACGTGGTGGTATAGAAGACAGTATGCATACTTGTCGTGGCCGTCACTGTGGGTGTGGGCACGGGTGGCGGCGTGATGGTGGTTATGGTGGCCGTTTCGTACTCTGTGGTGAGACAGGTGGTACTCTTGCCCTGCTCGTCAACGTAGTGTGTCGTCCATACGGTCGTCGTGACGCACGAATCGCAATCGTCGTTCCATCTCCTTTGCCATGGAGGAATGGGCGCGCTGGTTGGAAACGACATCGTGAGATGGTGTAAGGAACGTAAAGCACTGATCGTTGCACTATCCTACAATCGTATCACCTCAATCGGCTGACCGTCAACCGTCACTCAACTTCTAGCCGGTGCCAATCACCTTACGCGTGGCGGCAGGCGTATACCGTTACCGGCTGATGAAACTTCTACCCGTCACAATGAACGTAAAAATACACAACTCTAAGGCGTAACTCCGCTCTCCAATCTTTTCATTCGTCTGTCATTGGCCTCTTTTCCGCTCGGTCCTCCTCGACCAACGATTCCCTGCCAATTGTTGATCGTGGTACTGACGGCCATGGGCTGTTCGTTGATCTCTTGCTCGCCTCGCTCACGTTGCTGCTGCTGTTGTTCACGTGCACGTTTACGCAGACCCTCCATCCTCATACGTCCCACATCACTGCGGGCAAACTTGCGAGCCTGCTGAAGGCTTTCAACCGCGCTGACGTGGCGCTTATCGTCCACGCCGAGGATCATACGCCGTTCCTGCTGAAATCGTCCGTACTGCAGTATGGAGAGCACGAGTGTGAGACTGGCCACGCTGGCGATGAAACGTGCGTTGCTGGTGTACCGTGGACCGCTGGCCGATGCGTCCGTATAGCGTGGGCGATTGGCATGTCCGTAGCCGTAGAACCAATCTGCGCCGGGATTGTTTGGATTGCCCGCGTACGATTGCCATCCGAATCGATCGTGGCCACCACCCGGACCGGCACGATGAAACTCCCAAGACCGTCTGTGTAACGATCCTGGCGCACTACGACCCACGGCATCCGACCATGCCTGATACGCTGCCCACTCGGACGGCGAACGTGGATAGGAACCTGTCCAGACTGGCACGTCTGCAGACATAGAGCTGCCGCTGGACGAAGACGAGGTAGGATCCCAGCCTACGCCGGCTCGATCGTACATCCTTCGCCTTCGCTCGTCGCTAAGCACCGTGTAGGCTTCCGTTATCGTTTGAAGTTGTCGTGTGCTTTCTGCACGTCAATTTGATCGCCGGTCTTTCCATCGTGGGCCACACCCGCCAGAGCTCGATCAGGATGGTAAATCTTGACGAGGTCGTAATACCGAGCTTTGATCTCGGCCGCCGAAGCATGTGTCCCGATATGAAAGATGTCGTAAGGTGTCGCACGTCCAGCACTCGGTAGAGGGTATGGATTGCCGTTCCGTTCGCTTTCAACGGACGCCAATCCACGACGGTGACCACTGAAACATGGCTGCTCCACCTGTCTGAGCAGCCTTATACTGAAGCCACGGAGCATCGTCAAAGGCTGCTCACACCATCGTTAGCCGGCAACGGATGTTTGTGCTGTTTGATACTCATTGCGTGGATGACACGTTGACCAGAGAAAGTGTCATTGACCAGGAACCGTCGTTGTCGTCGAGCTGTGAAACACGTTAAACGCCGATCATAGGACCGACGACATGTAAGATTACGCTAATCCACTTTTTGAGTTTGGGGTCTTGTAGGTCTGTGCGCAAGTGCGGAAGGCTACCTGACCAGGCAGGGATGGTTGTGGAAGAGGCAGCACATGAGATGTAGGCAATGACTTGAAGGTGCGAGACTATAAGAAGGAAAAGCGAAGAAGAGTAAGCCTGATGGTATCATGATGCAATGCGAAGAGCTGTCGCATCACGTGGATGACCAAGCTCAGCCTTTTAAGAACAGGAAGGATTGGCAAATGCGCTAGAAATAGCATACGGCCAACGCGTTTTAGATCGAGTGCAGTCGTGTTGGCGTGTGAGTCCAACAGGAGCTTCGTCCTTCCCATTACAACGACGACGACGAGTGTGTGGCGGCTCTGCGATGTTCAGAAGCGCACTGCTGTCCGTGCTTCTGGCATGGCTGCTATTGGCGTGTCCTACAGTGATGGCGCACATGATCGAATTGGAGGCCAATACGCAGGAGTGCTACTTTGAAGATCTAAATCCAGGCGATCAGTGGGTAGAGAGAGGGAAGAAATTTGTGGGCAAAGCTCGAGACGG
>JAGFBR010000332.1:0-16762 GCA_019925795.1 Dendrobium chrysotoxum | reverse complement strand
TCGTGACCTAAGCGAGTTCGAGCAAGAAGCTAATAAAAAATAAGTAGTAAAAAAAAAGCATTAAGGGGTTGAACCTACCTGCTCTAACCCCTTTCTAGGCGTGAAGCGTCCGTCCTTAGACCCAAAGGGTTTAATCAACACCTCTGCCAACTCTAGCCTTGCTAGAGTTAGGCCTTGCTCTGCATAGCAGAGCAAGGCCAACCAAAACTGTATTTAGGCGAGCACAACTTTATCACGGTTTTAACACCTTCTGGCTTATCCAAAACGTAGTTCCGGCTTGCACAGCTCTTGCTTTACAAAAAATGGCCCAGCAAACTTTCTCGTAAACAAGATTACAGTTAGTTATGCTGGCTACGTTCTGGTTATTCCTGCTCTTACTGGCCTTTGTAGGAACCAGAGCTCTGTTTCAGCAATACAGCTGTGTTAGAGTTCGCTCACCCTTTCTCTGAGCAAGAACTTGCTCAGTAAGTGAGCTACTTTGGGCTCATACTTGCTCTTGCTGTAACTCGCGCTGGGTGTATAGGTTGCTGCGCTTGCAAAGCTTCGCTCTGCAGCCAACGAGCTCCGCTCGGCCTTAGTTTGAACCGATCTAAGCTGCACACTTTTGCTCACTTTTGCTCACTTTTGCTATGCAAAAGTGAGCAAAAGTGAGCAAAAGTGTGCAGCTCCGTTTCAGCGCTGTCGGTTGCCTTAGCTGCTTAACCGAAACTTCGTTTCGCTGCAAAGCTTCGCTTTGCAAGCAGCTTACCGCGGAGCTGCCGAGCTTCGCGAACCGGAACGTAGTTCCGGTTAGGCAACGTAAAAGCAGCTAAGGGTTCCGTCGGTATGTGTTCTAGCCCCCTTCGAGGGACTACCATTGCTATGCAATGCCGAGGTTGCTACGCTTTACCGGAACTACGTTTCGGCCGTCGGGAACCCAAGACCTTTGGTTGAGCGGCAGTTGCAGAGCGAAGCTCTGCAGCCATTGCTCAGCTTCGCTGAGCAGCCCTCCGGATCGGTTACTAGTACAACTTAAAAAAGAGTTAACCAACAGCTATAATTCTTGCTAAGAAGAAAGACCAAGTGGTAGCAATCCCTCCTAATAAATAGTGAGCAACACCTACAGCTCTTCCTTGTGTAATACTTAAAGCTCGTGGTTGAATCGCAGGGGCTACGCGTAATTTGTTATGAGCCCAAACAATAGACTCAATAAGCTCTTGCCAATATCCACGACCACTAAATAAGAACATTAAACTAAACGCCCAAATAAAGTGTGCGCCTAAGAATATTAAACCATAAGCAGAGAGTGCAGAACCGTATGATTGAATAACTTGTGACGATTGTGCCCATAAGAAGTCTCGCAACCAACCATTAATAGTATTCGCACTTTGTGCAAAGTTTCCTCCAGTAATGTGCGAAACTCCCGCGCCATTAACAGTTCCCCAAACATCAGATTGCATCTTCCAACTAAAGTGGAAAATAGCAATTGATAAAGCGTTATACATCCAGAAAAGACCAAGGAAAACATGATCCCAAGGTGATACTTGACATGTTCCGCCACGACCTGGACCATCACAAGGGAAACGGAAACCTAAATTAGCTTTATCAGGAATTAATCTCGAGCTACGAGCATAAAGAACACCTTTTAACAGAATCAGCACAGTAACGTGAATCGTAAAAGCATGAATGTGATGTACCAAGAAGTCAGCTGTACCTAATGAGATTGGCATTAAAGCTACTTTACCTCCTACAGCTACTACGTCACCACCCCATGTTGCACTTGTAGCAGCTAAAGCATTTGGTGCTGTTAGCTGTGGTGCTAAGAAATGTGTGTTTTGTATCCATTGTGCAAAAATTGGTTGGAGTTGAATAGCTGTATCAGAGAACATATCTTGGGGTCTACCCAATGCGCTCATTGTATCATTATGTATGTACAACCCAAAACTGTGGAAACCTAAGAAAATACATACCCAATTCAAATGAGAAATAATAGCATCTCTATGTCGAATTACACGGTCTAACAAATTATTGTAATTATTTGTTGGGTCGTAATCACGCACCATAAAAATAGCAGCGTGAGCTCCAGCCCCTACAATACAAAAACCACCTATCCAAGTATGATGAGTGAATATTGATAACTGAGTTGCATAATCTGTAGCAAGGTACGGGTAAGGCGGCATACTGTACATGTGGTGTGCAACAATAATAGATAATGAACCAAAAAGAGCTAAGTTAATAGCTAATTGAGCATGCCACGATGTTGTTAATATTTCATATAAACCTTTGTGGCCTTCTCCAGTGAAAGGTCCTCGATGTGCCTCCAAAATCTCTTTAATACTATGCCCAATACCCCAGTTTGTGCGGTATTGATGTCCAGCAACAATAAATAGAACAGCGATAGCTAAATGGTGATGAGCAGTGTCCGTTAACCAAAGTCCACCTGTTGTAGGATTTAGACCACCTCGAAATGTTAAGAAATCGCTGTATTCATTCCAATTAACTGAAAAGAACGGAGCTAATCCTTTTGAAAAACTTGGGTATAACTGAGCAATAAGATCACGATTTAGTAAGAACTCATGTGGTAAGGGGATTTCTTTTGGGTCAATTCCTGCATCTAACAGTTTATTAATTGGTAAAGACACATGAATTTGATGCCCTGCCCACGCTAAACTACCTAGTCCAAGAAGACCCGCAAGGTGGTGATTTAACATAGATTCCACATTTTGGAACCACTCTAATCTTGGTGCAGCTTTGTGGTAGTGAAACCATCCGGCGAAAAACATTGCTCCTGCTAGGATCAACCCACCAATAGCTGTCGTATAAAGCTGTAATTCACTTGTAATTCCACTACTACGCCATAGTTGAAAGAAGCCAGACGTTATTTGGATTCCTTGAAAACCGCCACCTACATCACCGTTTAAGATTTCTTGACCTACAATTGGCCAAACAATCTGTGCGCTTGGTTTTAAATGAATAGGATCTTGTAACCAGGCTTCGTAGTTTGAAAATCGTGCTCCATGGAAATACATTCCACTAAGCCAGATTAAAATGACACCTAATTGACCGAAATGTGCACTAAAAACTTTTCGAGAGATCTCTTCTAAATCATTTGTGTGACTGTCAAAATCATGCGCGTCTGCATGTAAATTCCAAATCCAGGTTGTTGTAGACGGCCCTTTTGACAAAGTACGTGAGAAATGACCAGGCTTTGCCCATTTTTCAAACGTTGTTGGTGTTGGATTGGCGTCGACTACAATTTTCACCTTTTTAGCTTCTCGTTCGGGTGCGCTAATTGTCATGCAATTTCTATGTAAAATATACAATAAAGCAGGCCTTAAAGAGGCTTACTAAACTCTCAACTTAATGGCAACCAAAAATAGGTTAGACCACTTCTGGCTTGCAGAGCTTCGCTCTGCAGCGCAAGTACGTTCCGGCAAGGCAAGCTACACTTGCTTTAAAGCTCTTGGGTAGCAGCGCTGTTGCAGAGGTTCGCTCTGCAGCTCCATTTTAACCGGAGCTCCGCGGGAAGCTGCTTGCTTAGCAAAGCTATGCTTTGCTAAGCAGCGAAACTCCGCGGTAAGCGGCGTAGCAGCTAAGGCACCGCTGCCGACGGCTTGCTGTCGTTTCGAAGCAGCCCAAGAGCCCTATGGGCTCAGTAACCAAAGCGTCGCCCAAGGTCGGCTTTTAACCGGAACTACGTTCCGGCATTTTTGGGACGCTTTGTTTGATTTTCTCCTTTTAGTATAGAAAAGAAAGATTACTACTTTTGTGCGGAAATATTTTTTGTTTTCAAGGTGACACTGGTTGTACAAATTGGTGCTCTGCTAACTCTGTGGTCTAGGCTCTGAGCCCAAAAGCCTGGGTTGCTCTGCAACCTAAAGACGTTGCTATGCTTGCCTGCAGAGCGAAGCTCTGCAGCCAACGTCTTTACATAAAGTATGCAAAAGTGTGCGAAAGTAACCAAAAGCCTTGCTCAGCTTCGCTGAGCAGCCCTACCATTTCGGAGTGTTTACTTAGTCGGTTCTTGCCGCTCTAAAGTTCCGTACACCCTAAAAGGATTTTAAGCCCGAAGGACCCCACTATCGGTTTATCCCGATCCAAAGTTCCGGTGTACGATCTAAGCTGCACACTTTTGTAAAGACGTTGCCTGGGTTGCTCTGCAAGCATAGCACCGTCTTTAGGTTGCCTGGGTCACTTCGTGAGCATAGCAACCCAGAGCAAAATTGCCGGAACGTAGTTTCGCTGCAGAGCGAAGCTCTGCAAGCCCCCAAAGGGGGCATAGTAGCTTAGATCGGCAATTAGCGACTATAAATTCAGTAAAAGATGTAGTTACTTTCGATAAGTACCGCTCTTTCGTTCCGAGAATTTAAACGGAGTTAGTTTATGCCACTTTTATAAAACTTGATTCCCTTTTTTGTATGGATTATACTACTAGGTGTTCATTTGTGCGAGTATATCAAAAATTAGGTATCCTTTTTTTCGATTACTTCACAATTAAGTATAGCCGGTGCTTTTGCCAACTTGTCACTCTACTATGCAGAGCAAGCCAAAACGGAGCCGTCCGGCCGGGCCAACCCAGTTGCTTAACCGATCGAAGCTGCACACTTTTGCACACTTTCTGCATAGCAAAAATGCCGTAGGTGCTATACCGAAACTTCGTTTCTTGCAAAGCTCTGCACACTTTTGGAAAGACGTTGGCTGGGCTGCAACCCTACGGGTTGCTACCCAGGCAAGCATAGCAACGTCTTTAGGTTGCGAACCGGAACTTCGTTCCGGTTAGAGTTTGCTACGCAAACCAGAGCAACCCAGAGCAAAATTGCCTAACCGGAACTACGTTCCGGTTCGCAGAGCTTCGCTTGCCTTAGCCCCCAAAAGGGGCTAGCAAGCAGCTTCCCGCTACATTTCGGTAGCAAGCGAAGCTTTGCAAGGAACGTACTTCCGGTTAAGCAACCATACCAACACCAAAGGTAGCGCTGTGGCTCGTAGGGCGCAGTAACCAAAGCCGAAAGCAAAGTTTGCCACTTTGGGTTCTCAAAAAAAACGGAGCGGCTATTTCGAAAAACGAAAGCCTAAGTTCAAGTGGAATGAACAAATCGATCCAATTTGTTTATTAATCCGGAACTTTGTTCCGGTTCAATCAACCGAAACGTAGTTTCGGATTATTAAACGAGCTTAGGCTCGTTGAATCTATAGCTAAGGTAGAGTTACCGTAGAGGGGGCAGGGGCAAGAGGCAGCAAAGCAAGCCGGCCAACTCGGTGCACAACTAGCTCTAGCTTAACAATAATTAGCCCCGAGTTGCCCAACTAAGAGCTAGGTTTGGCCAAGCCAAAGTAAGCAGGTAAGCCAGCTACTCGACGCCGAACCCCAAAGCTGAGTACGCACTCTGCGTCCGTACAAAGATGCTGGTGCGCCGGGCCCGTTGGTTAGAGATTGCCGAACTCGAGCTTTGTTCGAGTTACTGGCGCACTTTGCTCGATCACACTCATCTTTATATATTACTGATTAAAAAATATTATGTCTGGTGCTACTGGAGAACGACCTTTTTCTGATATTTTAACAAGCATACGCTACTGGGTTATACATAGCATAACAATCCCATCTCTTTTTATTGCCGGTTGGCTTTTTGTAAGTACAGGTCTTGCTTATGACGTTTTTGGCAGCCCACGTCCAAACGAGTATTTTACAGAAGATCGACAAGAAGCTCCATTAATTACCGATCGTTTTAATGCGCTGGAACAAGTTCAACAACTTGCACAATAAACTAGTAACCGATCTAAGCTGCACACTTTTGCACACTTTTGCTATGCATAAAGTGTGCAAAAGTGTACAAAATTGCCGTTGCAGAGCTAAGCTCTGCAACGTAAAAACAGCTGAGGCATTGGTTCGCAATGTCCGATGGGGCGTAAAGTTTCGGATATTGCCTTAGCTGCTATACCGAAACTTCGTTTCTTGCAAAGCTTCGCTTTGCGCATTTTTGCTATGCAAAAGTTAGGGAGGTGCTTACCGCTACGTTCCGGTTAAAAGCCAACTCTTGCTGCTCCCGGGTTCCGTGTACCCATTTGGGGATAAAGTAAAAACAATAATTTTTTTTCATGACTACAAAAAGAACTAAAACATATCCTATTTTTACTGTACGCTGGTTAGCTGTTCATGCATTAGCCGTGCCAACAATCTTTTTTTTAGGTTCAATTACAGCAATGCAGTTTATTCAACGTTAACACTACTTAGTTGGCCGTGCTCTTGCTTTTCCTATGGGGAAGCACCGTTCTACCTCCGCCCAACAAAACGTAGTTTTGGTAGAGCATCCCGTACTTCTAACTTTACCTTTTGCCTAGCAAAAGTGTGCAAAAGTGTGCAGCTTAGATCGTACTTCCGCCTGTTGAGCTTCGCTGAGCAAGCGAAAGCATAGTTAGGGTAGCTGAGCAAGAACACTACAGCTACTTCGCAGAGCGTAAACGTAACCGCCATTGCTAGGTTCGGCAAACTCGAGCTATGCTCCAGTTCTAATTCCCGCAAAGCCAAAGCTCGCAAAGGTAAAGTCTTTCGCTAAAGCAAAAGGTTGGCGCATGCTCAGCAAAGCTCTACAAGCGCCTAAAGTACCAGTACGCAAGCCGTGCTTGTTAACCGGAACTGTCCGGGAAGCTGCTTGCTCACTTTTGCTTTGCAAAAGTGTGCGAAGCTTTGCAGCGAAACGAAGTTTCGGTTAAGCAGCTACGGCATTTTAGCTGTGCTAGAGTGACAAGCAAGCAAGGGGGACCAAAGTGTAGAAACCTCTTTGGGGTGTACGGAACTACGGAGTGACAATTCGTTTTTTTAAGTTAGAGAAGTATTATGACTAAACCAAATCCAAACAAACAATCAGTTGAATTAAATCGTACTAGTCTTTATTGGGGTCTACTCTTAATTTTTGTATTAGCTGTACTATTTTCAAGCTATATTTTTAATTAACTTTATCCAGCAAAATAACAAGTAATCTGCTTTTGACCTTTATTTAAGTTTAAGCCGCTATAGCAAAGTCTAAGCAAAACCTGCTTTTAGGTTGCTAGCAGGGGTGTAAAAACTTATCTGTCGGCTGCTGGTTCCGTGGCCTCGAACGCTTTAGGTTGAGCTCTTGCTTTGTTACTTCTCGCTTTTGCCCGAACCGTACACCCCAACTGGCAAACTTTGCTCACTTTTGCTTTGCAAAAGTGTGCAACCGAAACTTTCTAGGCGCTCCGCGCCAAACTTTCGGTTGCAGAGCGAAGCTCTGCAGGCGAAACGACCTTTGGTCAATACTATAGGTTCTAACCTTAGCCCCCTTCGGGGTCTAAGCAAAGTTCCGGCAGCAAAGCGAAGCTTTGCTACCGAAACTACGTTTCGGCCGACGGGACCCCAGAGCAAGCCGTCTGTAACCCACTTGGGTTGTGAAGCAACCTATATTGGTCCCTTCGGGACCCAAATATTTTCTATAAAGCTAGAAGTTGGGTATTCAGAACCCCCTTTATTGCTTGGACTCCAACTAGGCGAACTTTTGCAATGCTTTAGTTATAGTTGCCGAACGCTGAGCACGGGTCTACGAAACTCCGGAACGGTTGGGCAGGTTAGGTTGCGAAGCAACCTATGCTACCGAAGGCCCTACAAAGATCGGTGAGCCCGTAGGTCTCAGAAACCTAAGAGCCTTGAGCACCAAGTTTGCCCCTTAGTGCTGAGATATAAGGTGAGAACCGCGAACTCGGGTATAGTTATAATTTGCCCTCAATTTCGTTCGGCAGTTTTGCTAGTGTTTAGCCGCGGGCTACTCGCGAGGAGGCCCGACGAGACCTTAAACCTTTAAAGGTTTAAGGTTGCAACGCAACCTTTCTATTGTTAGAGCTATCCTCGGCTAGATTGCTATCTGCCGAGCATAGCTCTTGCTCGTGCTTAGCGTGATTGAGTCCGGGTACACTAAACACTCACCGTATAAGTAAAACGGAGTGGCCGCGTGCTTAGCCTTCCTGCCTGTGCTTTGCTCCGCAGAGCAAGAGGCCGCTCCGGAGTTGCCGTTGCCCCCGAAGGGGGGGGGGGGGTAAGGAGGAGCAAACGGTTTTAAATTTATTAATATAAAATGTATACTATGTCTAATACAGGAACAACTGGACGAATCCCTTTATGGCTTGTAGGTACACTTATTGGAAGTGCCGCTCTTGCTTTAGGTGGTATTTTCTTTTATGGCTCTTATGTAGGGCTAGGATCTTCTTTGTAAGTTTTATTCATCATTACTTTCGCTCACTTTTGCTGCGCAAAAGTGCGCATAGCTTCGCTTACCCGGAACTTTGTTCCGGGTAAGCGAAGCTATGCAAGCGCCTAGAATCTTCGTCTTAGCGTTTTAGCCCCCTTCGGGGGCTAAGGTTGCTACGCAACCCCAAGGTTGCTACGCAAGCATAGACCAAAAGTTGTTGGCTGCAGAGCGAAGCTCTGCAAGCGCAGCAACCTAGTAACCAAAGCGTTGGCTTATGGCCAGTCTAGACTGCGGAGCAGCCTAGGATATTCCGTAGGCCGACCATAGGTCTTGCTCAGCGAAGCTGAGCACGGGTTGCGAAGCAACCTAGAATACCGTGGCTTTTAACCGGAGCTTTGCTGCTCACTTTTGCTATGCTCACTTCGTGACCAACGCAAAAGTGAGCAGCGAAGCTTTGCAACGGAACTCCGCGGTAAGCTGCGTAGCAGCTAAGGCCAAGCCCTACGCTTTTACTCTTAATTCTTTTTGGGTTCCCAGAACTCCGGAGCCCTATTTTAGCAAAGGGATACCTTTTTTTACTCGAACTCTTCATCCCCCAATGGGTTTCGCTTGCTCCCACTTTTGCATAACAAAAGTGGGAGCAAGCGAAAGTTACCCAAGGGAGAGTTCGAATAAGATTCCGGAATCTTTTTTCGTCTTTTTGTTTTTCTAAAAAAAGCGCTTGCGTATAAAGTGACTATAGCTGCGCAGCTAAGGTTCGGGGTTGACGTAAGCGCTAGTACATTCTTTGCGTTCTACTTGGGTAGCTACGCTACCCAAGTAGAATGCAAAACGAGTAAACTTAGCAACTATACCAAAAAAGAAGTTGCCGCTCCGGCTGCAGAGCTTCGCTCTGCAATCCGTACACCTCGTGCTTTTGCTGAATCTAGCCGCTTGTTCAGCTCTGCTAAGCATGCGCTTAACTTTTGCGTGCAGAACTTCGTCACTTTTGCTATGCCCCCTTTGGGGGCTTGCAGAGCTTCGCTCTGCAGCGAAACGTAGTTCCGGTTGGGGAGCTCTGCAACGCTTAGGAGCAAGCGAAGGCCAAAGGGGTTAAGCAAAAGCAGGGGGTTCATAGTCTACCTCTTAATTCGCAGCGAACCCGGGCAAAACAAAGTTGTGGGTTGTTAATGCCGGAACCTCTTTAGCCCCCTTCGGGGGCTAAGGTTCCTACGGAACCCCGTCGGATAGGTTGACCGAAACTACGTTTCGGGTGCAAAGCGTAGCTTTGCTCAGACATCTGCTTTAGTGGAGTATACATAATATATCTGTTTACTAGGTTCACAAAGCAAACCCAACGAGTCAACCCACAGCGAACTTTAGCTAAGCTAAAGTTCGTCGTGCTATTGTTCTTGAGCTTGCTCAACGTATAAAGAGCACGGGCAGTGCTCAGATACCCAAAACATAAGGGTGTATCACGTTTATAATAAACCGGTTTTCTTGTGGAACAAATTGCTTCGCTTGCAGAGCGAAGCTCTGCACGCCCTGGTATGCCCTTTTATTCATCAGGCCGACTTCGTCGTTGCAGAGCGAAGCTCTGTAGCCCCCCTTCGAAAGTAACCCGAACTTCGCGAACCGGAACGTACTTCCGGTTACGCAATCTATTTTGTTGCTACACACCCAAGAGACACTTATTTTAATATACGGTTTTTTTGTTGTTGAAGAGTTTTGTAGAATATGCTATACAACAAATAAAAAAATATGATATACTCGGTTAAAGAAAGTTTTTTCTACAAAAAGAAAATGGGGCGTCGCCAAGTGGTAAGGCATCGGATTTTGATTCCGACATTCGGAGGTTCGAATCCTTCCGCCCCAGGATAAATTTTAAATTACAGATTTGATTAACTTAAAGGTACTTTGCGAAACAAAGTTTGTAGCTGCATAAGGGTCTTTAACTGTATCCTACAGCTACTATAGCTAGACCCGAGTGTTACTTATATCTTTTGGGTTCAACCAGATACACAACCGCCCAATTTTTCTGAACAAGACCAAACAGGCGGACAAAAAGTGGTCCTTATTTAGCAACTTTTTATACACAATCTGTAAAGCCACGTGTTAGGTTTAGCAAAATTGTTTAGCGAGGATTAGCATGCCCCCTGTCAACCTAGATTGCGGTGAACCTCTTGAGGGCAGCTGTTAGCCGGAACTCCGCGGTAAGCACCTCCCTAACTTTTGCATAGCAAAAGTGCGCAAAGCGAAGCTTTGCAAGAAACGAAGTTTCGGTATAGCAGCTAAGGCAATACGTTTTAGTGAGAAATAATTAGGCTGCTCAGCTTCGCTGAGCAAGCCGTAGGTTAACCAAATCGTCGACTGAACAACGTTGTCTCATTTGCAGAGCAACCCAAGGCTGGCCGAGCTTCGCTCGGCCAACGCTTTGGTTCCCGTAGGGAACGCTAGGGTTGGTATGTGTTTTAGCTTTAGTTTTAATACAAATGCCTGCTGACGGACTTGAACCATCAACCGTCGGTTTACAAAACCGATGCTCTACCAATTGAGCCAAGCAGGCCTAATTATTTTTATACTTCAGTGTAAGTATACTTAAGAAAACGTTTTTTAGTCAAGTGGAGGTTTGCGAAATAAGGGCGACCATAGGTCGCCACTTGGTGGTTCCCGTAGGGAACTCTTTTTTTTTCTCTATGTTTTTGTCACTTTGTGCCCCAATAGAATAAATAACATCTTATTATAGTAGTTATTTTTGGTTACATTTTCTATTCTTGTTGCGTTACTAAAGCTTCGTTAAGGTTTTTACTACTCTTTGCAAAGGTTTATACGAAGTGTCGATTGTATGGGCGCCTGCTCAGCTTCACTGAGCAGGCGCCAAACTATCGGTTTATCCCGATCCATAGTTGTGGTGTACGATCGATCTAAGCTGCACACTTTTGTTTGCTGAGCAAAGCTACGCTTTGCACCGCAGAGCTTCGTCACTTTTGCTCACTTTTGCTATGCAAAAGTGAGCAAAAGCAACCAAAAGCACAAAAAAACTATTTATAAATGCCAAGAACCAGACTTGAACTGGTGACCCAAGGATTTTCAATCCTTTGCTCTACCGACTGAGCTATCCTAGCTAATTCTTTTTAATTTTGACATACATTATGGTAGCATACTAGCAAGAAGTATTGCAAGCTGTTTTACTTTTCAGTCTCAGGCTTGATGAAAATTTTACTTTTTTACCCCCGTTTTGGCTTTGCTCACTTTTGCAAAGCAAAAGTGTGGCCGTAGCAACCCGTAGGGTTGCAAGCCCCCGAAGGGGGCTAAAAGGTTGGTTGCTATGGAGCCGAGAACAAACATTGGGTTTGGCTCGATTGCAGAGCTTCGCTCTGCAGCCCTGCTGTTTCGACTTCGGTTCACTTTCTCGAGCAAAAGCAGATTTTATAGCGTTCCCTGCGGGAACCAAAAAGTTCTAACCGGAACTTTGCGGGAAGCTGCTTAACCGAAACTTCGTTTCGGTTGCCGCTACGGTAACCGAAGCGTAGCGGGAAGCACCTCCCTAACTTTTGCTTTGCAAAAGTGTGCGAAGCTTTGCAGCGAAACGAAGTTTCGGTTTAGCAGCTACGGCCGACGGGAACTCAAAAAAAAATAAAAAACATTTATCTTGGCAAAGAACAATTCGAGTAAAGAGGCACTTCGTTTTTGTAAAGTAAAGAAGTAACGGACGCAAATTGGTAACTAAAGGTTTGCGTTAAATCGTGCGCAAATTTGAAGAACTTCGAAGCATAACCAAATAAGTATTACCAGCTCTACGCCCTTCGATCTTACTATTAACCCCAACGGCTAAAGCGAAGCTTAACTGCAAAGCGAAGCTCTACTAGGTTTGCGAAGCAAACCTTGGAGTTGATTGCGTTGTTTTGGGAAAGTGGCCAAAGACCTTATGGTCGGCAAAGGTCCAACTCAATTTTTACTATAAGCGCTATGCTTTGCTTTGCCTACTTTCGCGCGCAGAGCTTCGCTGAGCGCGCGAAAGTTGCCCAGGCGACAAACTTTCCGCGCTTTTTGTATTGATAACTGTACTATAGGAATTAGATTGTGCTAAGATAGTGAGATCGTATCTGTTTAAACTACACTAACTCTAGATTAAATAGCAATCTCTGGTTGCTGTTTACTAATCCGAAACGAAGTTTCGGTTGATTGCTCAGCAAAGCTGAGTAATATTTCGGCAACTTTCGCTTGCTCACACTTTTGCACACTTTTGCACAGCAAAAGTGTGCAAAAGTGAGCGAAAGTAGGCAGAGCAACCTAAACAGTCAACAATTCTAAAGGATTGATTAATCTTTGAGTTGCGTAGCAACCCGAACATTCTTTAGGTCCAAAATTCCTTTTACGTTGCGAAGCAACAAAAAGTTGTTGCTTGGCCAACTGAACTTCTTTTGGGTGTACGATCCTTCGTTTCTACTTTCGCTTTGCTAAATTTCCGCTCCGAAGTTCTGGTGACACTTGCTGAACCCCCTTCGGAGGGGTGGGGTAAGCGGAGCTCTGCAGCAGCAACCTACAGCAATTCGAACTGCGCGAACTTGTACTTTTGCTATGCAAAAGTACGCCCATCGAAAGGTACAGTTTGAACAAAAAGGGGGTTACAAATTCAAGTTTGCGACTCTGGTCTCGCAACTTTGGTGAGTTGTAGCCGATCCTCCCCTCGAAGAGGGGAGAACATGGTGGCACACTTTTGCATAGCAAAAATGCCGTAGCTGCTATACCGAAACTTCGTTTCTTGTAAAGCTTTGCACACTTTTGTAAAGACGTTGCCTGAGTTTGCTACGCAAACCAGAGCAACCCAGAGCAAAATTGCCTAACCGGAACGTAGCTGCAGAGCGTAGCTCTGCAACGGTTCGCAGAGCTTCGCTCACTTTTGCTCACTTTTGCGATGCAAAAGTGAGCAAAAGTGAGCAGCGGAGTTCCGGTTAAACAAGCAGCTTCCCGCTCCGTTCCGGCTAAGCAACCATAAAAGTATTTTCGGAGCTTGCCAACGTGGTATAGTTAGAGAACTAACGGACAAAACATTTAAATTTTTAATGTTTCGTATGATTATAAATATTGGTCTGTTTGTAACAATTTTTCGGGCAATTGTGACACTCACTGTTATTGCATTTATTACGCCCCAAATTTCTGTAACGTATTATGATTACGTTCTTCGCACAGTTCATTCAACGGGTATTTTTCTTAATTATCCCAATGCCAAAAGATTCGTAATTCAATTCACTTGGTTGTGTATCCTCTCTTATATTCTAATAAATATTTTACTTTATTTTTAAATTTGATTGGTTATAAACGCGCGAACTCTAGCTTCGCTAAAGCTCTACCCCGTTCGGGCCAAACTTTCGGCTGCTTTTGCATATTTTTGCTTAGCCGGAACGGAGCGGGAAGCTGCTTGCTTAACCGGAACTCCGCTGCTCACTTTTGCTGAGCAAAGCTACGCTTTGCACCGCAGAGCTTCGCTCTGCAAGCCCAAAGGGGTTAGAAACGTTTGTTAACGTTGAGTTGCGACTTTTTATCGTGTAAGGCGTAGAGCTTACAGCAAACCCGGTTCGATTTACGAAAAATCATTAATTAATAAAAATAGAACAGTTTATGACTCGAGTTAAACGAGGAAATGTCGCACGAAAAAGACGTCAAAAAACCTTAAAGCTTTCTTCTGGATTTAGAGGCTCCTCGGGGACATTGTTTCGAGCAGCTAATCAACACGTATTAAAAGCATTAAAGCACTCTTCTCGAGATCGAATTCAACGAAAGCGTTCTTTTCGGGGCCTTTGGATTACTAGAATAAACGCAGCGACGAGAGGAGAGGGTTTAAGTTATAGTCAATTTATTCACCTTTCAAAACAATCAAAAATTCTTTTAAATAGAAAAATTATATCGCAGCTTGCTGTGTTAGATAAAGAAGCTTTTCAGCAATTAATCCTATCTGTTCGATAATTGATTATCCCTAGGCGCTCAGCTTTGCTGTGCCTACTTTCGTGCGCTCAGCGAAGCTCTGCGCGCGAAAGTTACCCAGGCGACAAACTTTCGGTTTTTAGACGCTGACCCCCCGCCGGAGGTAACTGGAACGGAGGAGGTATGGTTGCTTAACCGGAATTCCGGTACCGGAACATAGTTCCGGTTACCCAAGACCTTCGGTCGGCCTAGGAATATTTAGCCCCCGAAGGGGGCTAGATTGACCCAGGGTTGGTGTAGCCCGTAGGCCCAGTAACCAAAGCCGAAAGCAAGGTCGACCTTCGGTCGACGCTTTGGCTGCAGAGCTTCGCTCTGCTAGCTAAGCAAAACCATTCGGGGGTAGAGAGTTTTGGAACTCCGTTTTGGCAATATAGACAAGCAGATTTATGGATGCCGCTTCGTAGGGGTATGGTTGCTCGCACTTTTGCACACTTTTGCTATGCAAGCATAGCAAAAGTGTGCAAAAGTGCGAGCAACCGAAAGTTGGGCCGTTGCAGAGCTACGCTGTGCACTTCCGCTGCAAAGCGCAGCTTTGCCCACTTTTGTGAAGCAAAAGTGAGGCGTAGGAAAAGCATGCAAAATTGCCGTTGCAGAGCTTCGCTTACCCGGAACAGAGTTCCGGGTAAGCGAAGCTCTGCAGGCCCGAAGGGGTTCAACAAAAGCACGGGGTTCATAAGCTCTTGGGCTCGGCACTGTCTCCAAAAGGGCCGCGCGCAGCGCGAGGCATAGTATAAAAATAATAAAATAAAGATGAGAGCATCAATAAAACAGAAGCGCTTTTCAAGACGACGTTCTAAGCGTAAAACTTCATTTCCAATAATTGCTATTATTCCAAGAAAGTTGAAGCCAAAGTATATGTCTGCGGAATCTTTCTTTGCTACTTTCGACAAGAAAAACAAAAAATCGCCGTTAGTAAGATCTGGAAAAGACGTCAAAAAATCACGTGCAATAATTGATTACAAAAATGTTATTTTACTGAGAAAATTAATCACAGCTGAAGGGAAAATTCTACCTCGTCGGATTAACAAATTAACAGCTAAGCAACAACGTTATACGTCTAAAGCAATCAAAAGTGCGCGTATTCTGGGATTTCTGCCTTTTATTAATAAAATTAGGCCTATTTAAACATTTCTCAATTTGGACCCTAGGAGGTATGCTTGGCTCTGCCTACTTTCGCTTGGTTGTACGACGGCCTGCTATGGTTGCGCACTTTTGCTGACTTTTGCACAGCAAAAGTGTGCAGCGGCTCCAGAGCGAAGCTCTGCAACAGCTATAGCTGCCGGCAACCGAAACTACGTTTCGGTGCAAAGCTTCGCAGAAGCTATCCGACGGGGCTCCGTTGGGGTTCCGTAGGAACCTTAGGTTGCGTAGCAACCTAAAGCCTTAGCCTCCGAAGGGGGCTAGATAGGTATACCGTAGCTGCTATACCGAAACTTCGTTTCTTGCAAAGCTTTGCACACTTTTGTAAAGACGTTGGCTGGGTTGCATTGCTTCGCAATGTTTCCCAGGCAAGCATAGCAACGTCTTTAGGTTGCGAACCGGAACTTCGTTCCGGTTAGAGTTTGCTACGCAAACCAGAGCAACCCAGAGCAAAATTGCCTAACCGGAACTACGTTCCGGTTCGCAGAGCTTCGCTTGCCTTAGCCCCCGAAGGGGGCTAAGGCAAGCGAAGCTCTGCGCACTTTTGCGCAGCAAAAGTGAGCAAAAGTGAGCAGCGAAACTACGTTTCGGTTACCTATCCTTCGGATAGGTTACGCGAAGCTCGGCAGCCGGAACGTAGTTCCGGTTAGCAGCGGAGTTCCGGTTAAGCAAGCAGCTTCCCGCGGAGTTCCGGTTAAGCAAAAGTGTGCAGCTTAGATCGGGATAGAAAGCAGGCGTAGCAACACAAGTCCCCGAAGGCTTTATAAACCAGAACTACGGATTGGCTACTATTTTTCGTTTAGCAAGAGCTCCGCTCGCCCAAAGCCAGACAAATCATAGACCGACCTTACACAATTTAATAAAATAAAATAATTTTTATGGCAAAGAAAAGTATGGTTGAACGTGAACTAAAACGCCAGCGTTTAGTCAATAAATATGCATACAAGCGTGCAACCTTAAAAGAACAAATGAAAGTAGCTTCTTCTCTTGAAGAACGACTAGCCTTACATAGAAAATTACAACAATTACCTCGCAACTCTGCCCCAGTCAGATTACATAATAGGTGTCTTCTAACTGGCCGTCCAAAAGGATATTATAGAGACTTTGGTCTCTCTCGACATATGGTCCGAGAATTAGCTCATCAATGCGTACTTCCCGGGGTAACGAAATCTAGTTGGTAATTTGAATAGCTTTTGGGTCTACGGAACTTCGTAGCGCTGCAGAGCGAAGCTCTGCAAGCCCTCGACGGATAGACTTAAATATTGGGTTGCGTAGCAACTGTATTGGTCACCTCGTGACCCAAATATGACACTTTATTCTTCTCTTTCCAGGTGTGTGTTTAACCAACGTGAAACATCACCTGGGAGATTCTCTACACTGTATAGTTTTTAAATCGTTCTCTTTAACTTTAATTTTTGCATAGCTTACTAGGCTTTATTTTTAATATTAATAACTGATCTTAAATAATACTTTTACAAAAA
>JAGFBR010000331.1:0-16822 GCA_019925795.1 Dendrobium chrysotoxum | reverse complement strand
ATGGCGCTGCGCAGGAACTCTCCTAGCTTTCCAAGAGTTTGTCGCCTCTTTCCGGGTCATCTTCAACCAGCTGACTTGTTCCACAGTCCAACAACAAGAAGTCAGAGTCTTCTCCCGTCATCGCGTCTTCGCCGTTTGGCACAAGCCAGAATTCACCTCGACTGTTCTGGCAAGGTCGCGATCCTAACTCGCCAGCATGTGAGAACCAGAAATCCTTCTGATCCTCCTCTCCTTCCAAACGATCATCTATCGAAACCTCAAGAAGGCTTCGCGCGTCAAAAACAGTTCCATGTTCGCTCGCGAGCAGAAGAACAATTACGACCCCTCCCGACCAAGCATTCTGGATGGCAAGCCGCTCGGAAGCCCCCTCCAGGGCAATGCTTTTGCTGGCACAGGGCCTGCATGACTTTCATCGTCACTCGCTATATCTGCCACGTCCGGCTTCTATCTCTAAGTTGGACTTCGAGTCTCAGACATCTACAGTCACGTCTGATTCCTCTCCTTTCAATGTCATTGCTCCCCTCTCACCAAGCAAGATGACTTCTTCGCCACGAAGTCCTCTCTGTCCAAGAAGACTGGCGCCAACTTCCGTCGCTCTGCCTTCGACCCTGTCACTGGTATCTGGGAAGACGAAGATGACGAGCCTAAGAAGCTGCCAGAGGGAAAGCGTCTTCAACGACACGCGAAAAGTGTCACTTTCGACCAAGCTCCGCCTCAGGTCAACGAGTACGAGATGACGACTCCAGATCCATCTTCGGTTGCCTCTGGCTCACGCGAAGGGAGCTACGACTCTTTTGACGATGAGGAGGATGCCGACTTGAGCTACGAACGTGGGTCGTCACTTGATGTTGACGACAGCTTCGATGCCTCGCTCGAAGACACTGAGAAGACCCCTGTAGTCCTGCCTGAGGATTGGCGATTCATGAGTCCCGAAATTGCAAACACCGAGCTCGCTCAGCATCAGGAGGACGTCTTTGACGATTCTAACGACCTTGGTTCTCCACCACCAAATGCTCAGCCCGGCCTGTTGCAGCCTCGAGATCATCAAATTAGTGTCACTTCGGTCGATTCGAATGGCCAACCACGACCTTTACCTCCTCTGCCGCCACAGGTCAGTAATCTCGATCAACAGTCGCAGCAACGTGCCACTATGGCTGGTACCTTGGAACGACTGAGCGGCACCTACCGCAATTTGCCAACTCCGCCACGCGCAGCTGCGATATCCAAGGACGACCTACGCCAAATGAGCGGCAGTGGTCTTGCACTCGAGGATCGCCTTCGCTTAATGATGATCAACGACCAAGACCAGTCCGAGCAGCCATCTGAGGTTGACAACCAACGCGAGCGCCGTATGCGACGTGCTGGCTCAAAGGAGACCAGTCCAATCCGTGACCAATTCGCCGCTGCAGAACCCGATCTGACACTCGGACCAGCCGGACAGACAACAGACGTCCATCGTCACACCCGACGCTTGTCGCGCGACCTGATCTCTCAACAGCTGAGAGCTCATGACGATGATGAATCTGCTGATGAGCTCACTCCCAGCCCAGCACAAATCACCTTTGATCCTGACGTCCCAATTCCTTCTCGTGAAGATCCTACCCAGCATTTCTCTGAGGACGAGGAGGGAGATGATGACGAACATGTCATTATCAAACGAGAACCGTTGGACGATGATGAGCTCTACGCCATTCCAGACATGTACCGAAAGACGAGCTCTCAGATGGACACAGACGAAGAGACAAGCCAGTACTCTCAACCCTCCCAATACTCACAGCCTTCAGTTATTCATGACCCTGTTGCAGAGGCGGCCGAAAACGTCGACCCTGCTGCGACACCGCGTGCTACCAGCCCGGCACTCCCACCTAGGCAGCATTACACCACCGCAGAGCGGATGTCATTGCCAGATTTCTTAGATTTCGGCAGCGATGCAGGTTTCGATTTCGGCCTCAGTCGATACATCTCGCGTGCTGATGAACCTCAACCTGTTCAAGCTGCAGAGATCGTCGATACTCCGAATTCAGCCACTTCCCGATCTGGCGGCGCTTCGCTCTGAGATCGAGCGACCTTTCACACCTGATCATCAGCTCGAGCCGCCTCGCCCAGCTTACGCTGAAGCAGCCCAATCCGAACCAAATTCTCCTGCCTCAGTCATCCGCCACTCCTTGGCTAAGTCTGACTCTCCTCTAAGCGATGAATACGAAGACGAGGAGGTATCAGAGCCTTCCGGCTCTATTCAGCCCGAACCCACAGAAGCCATCCATGAAGATTCCGCCCCTGTTGCTCCCATTGACCCTCCTCAAACTGATGCCACGCCCGCAGCGTCTGAAATTGGATGTGTGGAGCCACTTCAAGGTGAAAGCACAGATACACTCGTGGCAATGGCCGATCGGGGCAGCGCTTAAGCAGCCTCGTACGACTCGACTTGCCAGCCGATGAGGCACATGATGATCTCGGTCTTGGCTTGGAAAGGGAGTTCGACCGTGTGCTCGAATCTCAGAAGGTAATTTCCAATCTTCCTTTACATATTAGCGGCGATATGAGCCTCTCTCGAAATGTCTTAGTTCTTGCAGTTTGCTAACCCATCATTATGCATACAGAGAGGTTATTTGATGCGTCAGAACACCAAGATTGTCGTCGCTTCCGAACGAGCTTCACAGGATGAGCAGCGCGAGCCAACAGAGTCTGTCACATCGGGACACCTTGCCGCCCCTCAAATTGAGCCCAACGAGGTGCTGATGTCACCACGCAAGACAAGTCAGCCAACATGGACAGCAGAGCCTTGGAACAGCAAAGCCCGACGAAAGAGCATTCGCGTTGGTGGCGAAAGCCCCTCCAAGAGAAAAGCAACCGATGGCCTGCCCCACCACTTCCTGGTCAGCTAAGCAATGTCGATGCACTCAATGCAGTCGCCAAGGACGAGCTGGCAGAAGAAGAAGCTGAGGATTTTGAAGACGGAGCTGAACGAGGTCGCCTGTTTGTCAAAGTTGTAGGCGTCAAGGATCTACAACTACCATTTCCACAGCGTAAGTTCCACCCGATCTAATCCTGACTCTTGCTGATAACGATTTAGATGAGCGAACGTCCTTTGCTCTGACCTGGACAACGGCCTGCACTGTGTCACCACTGCCTGGCTTGATCTCGCACGCAACGCCCCAATAGGCCAGGAGTTTGAACTTGTCGTACTCAATGATCTTGAGTTCCAGCTTACACTGCAGATGAAGCTTGAGGAGCCAAAACCGCAACGTCCGGAGTCTCCATCAAAGGTACCCGTGTCGCCAAAGAAGCAGAATGCGTTTGGCAGACTATTCGGCTCGCCAAAGAAAAAGAAAGAATCCGATATCCGCCAGGAGCTCAACACTCAGAGACGACCTGTCACTCCACCATCAGGCCTATGAGCTTGTACAAGGCCTCGTCGCCAAGGACGGCTCTTTGCGCGCGCATATGTGTCGTGCTCAGAGTACGAAAAGCAGGCTTTTGGTCGTCCTATTACCGTCGATATCAAGTGTTTCAACGAATGGGCGATGGAAGAAGTTGCTGTTGGGAGCTCACGGAGCAAGAAGGGTGTCATTCAGCTACAGCGACGACCACCCTACGAAATCGGCAACTTGGAACTACAGCTGCTGTATGTACCCAAACCAAAAGGTGCCAAAGATGAAGACATGCCCAAAAGCATGAATGGCGCTATCCGTGCGATGCGGGAAGCAGAGGAAAAGTCCAAGCAGAAGATCGAAATCAAGGAATTCGAAGGCTTCTTGAGTCAACAAGGCGGTGATTGTCCTGTGAGTACCCCAAACACCTGCCCCCGCTGGCATTGGCTAACAAAAACAGTTCTGGCGTCGACGCTGGTTCAAATTGATCGGCTCAAAACTGACGGCGTACCACGAGACAAGCAGACAGCCTCGGGCGACCATTAACTTGGCCAAAGCCGCGAAGCTGATTGACGACAAATCAAGTCTCACGCAGAAGGAGACTTCCACAAAAGGTGGTGGTCGTCGGAAGTCCGCCTTTGCAGACGACGAAGAGGGCTACATGTTTGTGGAAGAGGGCTTTCGCATTCGCTTCGCCAATGGAGAGGTCATCGATTTCTATGCCGAGAACGCCGGTGCAAAAGAAGAATGGATGAAGCATCTCAGCCAGGTGATCGGCAAGTCAACACCATCGAATGCCATAACCTCCTCCAACAAGATCTGGACAGACATGGTTCTCAAGCGAGAGAAAAGCTCTCGTGCCAAGAAACAGCCACCAATTCCAGCACGTGTTGGAAGCAAAGAATTACCCAAACAACCGCTTCCCGAGCGTCAACATCAGCCGACTTACGGTGCGAGCGGAATTCCCGTGCCCAAGAGCCCAGCACCTGCGCCGCGATCTCACGGTCATGCGCGCACAGAAAGCTACCAGAACGAGCCCGGCCCTCGAGCGAATAGCCCCACGAAGTCGAGTGCGGCACGCGCCGAACGACACCGCAAGACGAAGTCAATGTTCATGTGAGGGTGTTGAAAGATGTTTGCATGTGTAACGACGACTCACGATTCAAATTTAAGCAAACGGCGCTCGGTAAAGGCGAATGGTAACGGGTTACGATGGCGGCGGCCTTTGGGGAATGTACATATTTTAATGGTTTGCAGTCGTGATCTAAAGTCCACGACCAACATGCACGGCTCGTACCGTTTGTTACTGATCCTATGAAGATGCTTGCTGTACCACGTCTTGATGTCTTGATACGTAGTACGCAATGTTCGAAGGAAGCACGAAAATGCATTCAGCAAAACTTCTCTCTTATCGAGTATCTCCATATTGGGCAACATGCTTGTCGCCATAAAGCCGTTATTGAGATCCTATCTTTGGGCCCTTTGCCATTGTATACAGCGTTCCGCGAACGTCTTCGGTCGATACCCTCAAATCAGCCACATCTGTGAACACAACTTGTTGCCTGCCGAACGGGGCCAGTAAAGATACGGAAGCTTGATATCTCATGGGATGCAACCTGCTCATGCCTACCAAGTCAAGACTGGCTTGATCCTCGATCCATCATGCATGCTGTTGGAATCACAACGTCAGTGTCTTGTTTTGGAAACAGAAGGAGCTGCAAGAGAGATGGGAGTACTAACTCTTTGATTGCTTGCTGAAATCGTCCTGCGGGTAGGAATGTAATCAGCTTGTCAATTGGAAATTTGCCTTCTTTGTACCATTTTACCATCTTAGGCACGTAGTCTGGAGGATAGGCGGCTCCCTCGATGGCACCAATCCATTGCTTACCTGCAACCATGAACTCAAATGCCATTACACTGCTCAGGTTGTAGTCGAAAGGGGGTGACCCAACTTGAATATACGGCCGCGATTGCGAGTGAACTTCATCCCCGCTTCCATAAGAGGTGGTGCACCTGAAGTGTCGACCGTGATCGAAGGACCCACACCGTCAGCAATCTCCTTAACAACATCTTCCAGCGTCTTGCCCTTTTCCAACTTCGATCCATCAATCACATGTGTCGCGCCGAGTTCTTTGGCCAGTTTGAGGCGAGATTCGACACGGTCAACGGCAATAATAACGCGGCATTCGCAAATTTTGGCGCCCATGATAGCGGACAGGCCTACGCCTCCAGCGCCCAATATGCATATTGCGTCCTTGGGTCCAGCACCTGACACGTTGACGACAGTCCCACTGCCCGTCTGGATACCGCAACCTAGCGGGGAGAATAGCTGAAGCTCTTCCTTATCTTTCACAAGATCTTTTGCATTCACGACTGAAGCCTGCTTCACCACGCTGTATTTAGCGAACGACGACTGGCCGAAGAATTGACCGCCAGCTTCTGGTTTACCATCGCCAGATCCAGTGCGGAAGACATCATGAAGCCAAAATTCAGCTCGTTGAACGAGTTGCAATTTGAGTAGTGTCCAGATTCGCAAATCACACACTTCCCACAGTAATCAAACGAAAGTAAGACCGGGTCTCCGACCGCCGCAACTGTGACGCCGGATCCAATCTCTCTGACGTATCCAGAGCCTTGTGCAGTCAGGTTGCGGGTCTACGCGTCACGAATACGGCTTACCTTCATGCCCGAGGATGCGTGGGTAGAATGCAATTGGACTTGCTCCATCCGGAAGACCACCTATTAGGACGTCTGTATGGCAAACGCCGGACGCAACCATTTCGACAAGCAATTCGCCTTCCTCAAGCGGTCGCAAGGAAACCTCGTCCATCTTCCATCCACTCTGTGAAAGCGGACCGTGCGCCACGATGGCCTTTGTTTTTGTAGGTGCCATGGTTGATGCAGTGTGATTTGGTCTCGAGTTGTCTTCCACTGTTTCTAGGGCTTTGCCTGCGACGCTTCAATCCAGGCGTTGGAATCGCTATAATATATAAAGAACAACGTCAGAATGACACAGATCTGCTGGAAGTATGATATCTTACTCGGCGTTGTACGGCCGAGGTAGCAGCACGATTTAGGTCTAACTTTATACATTGCAATCGTACAAAGTAGCCGTGAAGTAGCTTCGGTCCGGTACACCGGATGCTTTCCGCGGGGCGTAATTCCCCGTGTAAGATATGCCGTGGATGGTGCCGTGAAGTCGAGCACGAGAGGTACAACACTTGTCAAATGGAGGAGTGCAGGCATGATCGATGCTTCTGCGTAACACTTTGCGGAAGATAATCCCTTTTGTGTTGGTAGACACAGTTCAGGAGTTTGTCGAGCGGTGCGTCACAAGCTTACTGTATTAACGTTTGCGTAGCTACCGCGCTGAACTCGTTGTCATTGTGAAGTGCACGCCATGACTACAGCGTCAATGCCACTTGCGTTGCATACTAGTACATGTGCTTATTGTCAGTCCCAGTTCCTCGTCGGTCGTCATGTACTAAGACTTGATGGTCTTACCGGCTTACTACTATAACATTCGGGGGAGGTTCCGAACACGTGCCACCGCCAGCCTGAAGTGGTAATCTTTCGCCCCCCCAATTCGGAAAGATCTCGTTCAGTACCGGTGCCTTCAGCTTTAAGACGGCTTGAGCAACGCTGTCCATGCTTGGCTGCTTTGCCAATCAGACGGCTCAGTCTGAAAACGTAGTCTCCGCTTTGATTTATGGCGACGAATCTAGCAATCCAGGATCGGTCAGTGGACAATGACTGTATACGTCTCCGGCTGTGCGTTCAAAAGACCCTTCGAAGAATTGTGATACGTCGAGTAGCTCAGGAAGCACTTCGACGTGTGTACAACTGATTTCTAAGAGATCAAAGCCGGGGTGGATTAAGCGGGGGTCACGTCGACGGTCACAACATTGGTAAAGACACGGTTTCCGTTATCAGAAGCGCAGCTTTACTCATAGTGAAAGTAGCAGACACAGATGACTAGGATCACCTTTGAAGCTGTTCGAGACCGTCAGAACCACCCAAAGACATCGCTAAGATGTTTCTGTGATCCTGATGGTGATACATTGGCCTCACACTTCAAACAAGTTTCCCAGCCTTCTCCATATGCTCAGACTGTTCAAGCTTGCCATCCTCCGCCAAGAACTGTGACAGAGTTCCCTTAGGCAAGGTTTGAGCAACCTTGACAGGATCCCAGATCGTATTGGATCTCTTGAAGATCTCATCGATCTCTTCTAGGCTTCGTCCTGCCGTTTCGGGATAGAAGAAGTACACCACCGGTACGCAGCAAGCATTGATGATACAGTAGACGATGAAGTACCTGTAACCGATGTCGGTGAAGGCAACAGGGGTTATCTCAGCGACAAGGAAGTTGAAAGCCCACGAAACTGCTGTAGAGACTCCACAGACAGCTGCTCGAAGATGGACAGGTGCGATCTCTGAAGCGTAAAGAAACGGGACACCGAGGAAGCCGAGTACGTACACCAAGTAGTACAGAAACATGAAGAAAGACTGCAGCCTTGAGAGCAGCCGAGTTATCCGACTGCGAAACGAGACCTGTCAATGCCGCCTGACATAGCGACATTGAAGCGGCACTGGTGAGCATAAGAGCTCGACGCCCAAAGCGGTCGACAGTCATACTGGAGATGACGGATCCGAGAATGATAACGAATTGTGAAGACGCAGCAAGGATTTCGGCAGTCTTGGGGCGAAGTGGAGGTTGACTTCGTATATCGTTGATGCGTAGTACGTGATACTATCCTTCGTGAGCTTAGGTCCAGCGAGGGCATCTCGACGAAGACTCACCTGTTGACGCCTGTCATTTGTAAGAACATTTGTATGATAGCCGCAAGGCAAACCCTGTGGAAGGTACGTTGGGGACCCATTTTGAACATGGCCGATAAATGAACGCTCTCTGCAAGCTCAAGCGAAAGCTGAACGTCTCGGACCTCTCTTTGGACAATTTCAGCATCGATTGAGGTGTCATGGATGCGACTGAAAATTTCGCGGGCCTCCTCGATGCGGTTCACCTTGATTAGCCACCGCGGAGATTCAGGCATAGTAAAAATTAAGGACATGACGAGCACTGGAAAGATAATTTGAATGAGGAATGGGAAGCGCCACGCGAAGGAGTTTGAGACGTATGAGCAGCCGAACGCAATCCAGAGGGCCACGGCCAGTCCGAGGCCGCAAAAGATGCCAAACCCAGAGACATGAGAACCACGGGTCTCAGCTCGCGAAAGCTCAGCTTGCCAAACGGAAGTAGTTGCAATGATCCCACCGACGCCGACCCCAAGAACAATTCTCGAGACGATAAATTGGGCGAACTGGAAGGAGGTTCCCATCAACAAGCAGCCAACGATTGTCACCAAACAACAAGCCCAGATGGTTTTGCGTCGGCCCCATTTGTCACCAAGGAATGTACAAGCAAGGGCACCGAACGTGCCAGTGAGTGTATATAGTGCTATAACAGTTCCTGCAGGAAACTTAGCGAAAGGACATATATCTGTCGATTATATGATGCGCACCTTGTATGGTCGAGTTATTGTGCTTTTGTTGGCCTGTCGTATCGATGGTGTCGATACGTGGAAATTGGGTTTGAAATGATCTCGTTGTTAGAACACCACCTGCGATAGCTTGATTGTACCCGAAGATCATGATGCACAATGCTGACACGCCCCAAACTGCAGCGTGCAGCCCTCTGCCGCGTAGACCCCAATATTGTTGCATCTTGGAGGGGTTAAGTGTACCAATCAATCAATTCTGCATTACAGCTATAGAACGTGTACCTCAAATGACGCTTGAGTTTCAGCAAGCATCAAGGAAGCAGAAAGGGGACAGGACAGCGAAATGTAACGCTGGGATTTATATGCTCGATCTAGGAGACCAGGGAGTCGTGTGGCCTATATGGACAAAAGCCTTGACGTTTCTCGGCTGCATTACACCCTGAATTGCCGGCCGCGGAGTGTTTCCCAGCAGTCACCACAGTAGCGTGACAACTGGACAGCACGCGGGAGACCGACGAAGTCGTGAAGATTGACTAACGGGGGATGCTCAATGACGATCACCAATCGACGTGTTTGACGAAGCGCGAAAGCGCCGATTCTGGGGACCCCGTCTGGGACTCCGCATCCACTCTCCGCAACACGCGTGCGCGAAGGTTGTCGGCCGCCGTGACCCGATCAAAGTCGGGCAATAGTTTGAGTGAGCTATACGAAATCTACGTCATCTTTGATGCTCGAGGGCGAAGCGAAGGAATATTCGACTCCCTAGTCTGACTCGAAAAAGCTTGGTCAGGCGCTTATACCGAAAGCTTGACCTCGCGTAAAGGAAGTAAGGTGCGGCTAATTGATCGTAGCATATTGCTTTTTCTCCAACATGTTTCCCCAGGGTGTAGCCTAGCAACTCGACGGACACTCCCCGCCCTATCCACCTTACGAGCCAGGATGAACATGTGTCCTTGAACCACCCCTGATGTGTTTCGATAGCTGTAGAAGATGCAAAGGATTTTGCCGGAATGTAAGACTCACAGCTGGGTACCTACCTAGCCGAATAGGTCCGAACTCGATCTTTTGATTCGCCTAAACGGAAAACTGCTTCAATCCCACATTCAAGCGTGCCTGTTCCATGAAGTGTCTACAATAATGGAGGTGGTGAGGTCGTTTACGAAACAGAAAGCCACGAGGTCGGCGCAGTGATGTACCTACCGAGATAGCAGCCAGTCGCTTATCACGGACAATTGCCATTATCACCTGTTGGCTACCATGGCGAACTTCGCCTAAATTGCATGGCGAGCGTTACCAAGCATGTGAGTCATACAAAGTGGTCGTCGGACTTATGCATCATCGACAACGCCACAGTCAATGCTCAAGACTGAAAATCATGACGACTGCTAAGAATCCCATATTGGAGCGCGTGAGACCCTCTACTCGCCCTGCGCGAGGACAATCCTCGTCCGATTATTCTAGCAACATGCGGCCTGGCCGGTGTTGGGAAGTCAACGCTTGCAAAGGCCATTATTGAGGACTTCTCAGATTTCACTAGGCTGTCGATCGATGAGATCATCTTCGAGAGACACGGCCTGTATGGTGTTGACTATGCTGCTGATCCTCAGTTGTATGAGCAGTACTCGAACGAAGCCGACACCATCTACTTGGAGACTTTCCGACGCTTGCTAAGTGAAAATAAAGACATAGTTCTCGACAGAGCTTTCTACGCCAAAGAGGATCGTGACCAGTACCGAAAGATCGCCGAGGAGGGAGAAGCGAGATGGATCATGGTTTTTTTCAAGCCTACAAATAAAGAGGCGTTGTGGACACGAATATGTGAACGCTCTGCGAAGACGCGTGATGCAAATTCAGCTCTTGATATCACTAGAGAGACCTTCGATGGATACTGGGCTGGATTTGAGGTGCCAAAGGACGAAGGTGAAATAGTTGTTGAAGTTCTCCCATGCGGCGCGGAAAAGGATTGCCCTTCGTTCCAGGCATCTTGATGTAAAGAAACGGCACCTGTGCATGTCGCGTTGTCCGAATTCAGGTTGCTGCTTCTTCTGCCCGAATGGTGGATTGACACGGAGTTGAGCTGGCCCCAGGCTGCTCAATACAAAGAGATACCATCAATCAGTATGTCATCAATCACATCAGTCGTGGACCCAGGTGGCCAGCTGATCGTGATTTGCAGATTCTCTGCGCTGTAGCCACCAATCAAGATGTTGTTCACACTGATCTGCTTCCAGACGGTCCCAGCTGAGCCGGAAAGATTGCATGCACTTCCCGAACAAGTGCTGGTGCTGTAGCTGTACGGGCCCGACGGATTCTGGCAGCCAGGGCACGGAACGTATACGTTCACGCTAGGAGTGGATGAGGTTGGACGTTGGAGCGGCGGCCGACATAAAAATTGAGCGATCGATAGGTGCCGGGTAACACGCCCGAATTAAAATTTGCTGGGTAGGTAATGGTGTAATAGCGATAGTTTGTGCTCGAGTTCGTTCCCGGTGAGATTTCGCTGAATATGTGTTAGCCAGGCGAATCGAAGCTTGCATTGTGAACATACAAGGCCCTGCACCCCTCGTATTCGTAGCCGTAGGTGACGAAGCCTGTCAGCCCGGCGACGCCAGATGTCTGCCATGGAGATGGGCTGTTGCCGTTCTCGAACCCACCGTTGGATATGAACCCTCCAGTAGCGATCGTTGGGCGACACGACGGAGGAGGGCCTGTGGTGCTAGTCTAGTATGAAGTCAGAAAGATCAGGTCCAGCTATGACTGGGTCATTACCATGCTGCTTGCAGCTGTTGTACTGGCAGATGTACGGGTCACCGGAGCAGTCGTCGTGCTTGCAGATGTCGTGGTCATCTGGGATGAAGTAATACTCTATAGAATAGTCAGTCCGTGCTAGATGCTATCGCGGGTGTTTTCTTAGCCCAGACAAGTTCGGTGAAAAGTTCAGAAGTGAAGAAGCATAAGAGACGTACCGATGATTGGATAGTACCGCTTTGATTAATAGTTGTCGAACTAGTAACAATAGAAGAAGACGTGTTGATGCTGGAAGTGGCTGTTGACGACGCTGAGGTTGTGGAAGACGGGCTTGGTGGGCTTGATCCGTCGAGCAGATACAGGTCCAACCGATTCGGGCCTCCACAGAACTCAGTGGAATTACCCGAGCAGGCCATGTTGCATCCGTCAGCGGCAGGAGCACCACCATTGTCGATGGCGTTCCCACAGTAGCATTCCTGGCTGTACTCAACACCAGCGTAGACATAGCCACCCTGCTCGCAAGTTTGTGTGCACAGTGCGACTGTCAGAGCAGATGGCCCACCAGGAGTGTTTACCCGTGGCGATAGAGATCGAGCACTCACGTTGTCCGTGTAGCAGCCGAGTAGATGCCAGTCAGGCGGTCCAGAATCAGCTATTGGACCAGTCCGGGTTTCAGCGCCTTTGTAGATGGTCAAGGCGTTAGGACCGCCACAGATCTCGTTAGGATCACCACTGCATGCCATGTTACAGTTGGTGGATTGTTGAGGCGGGAGAGAAGTACCACAATAGCATTCGCTGCTGTACTCTGTTCCTGCAATGGAGTAACCCTTCGAGGTGCAAAAGTCGATACACTTGTCATTAGTTAGGGGCCCCATCATCGTAACTAGCCGAGGACAACTGCCTGTTGGCAACACTATCGACGAAGCAACCTGCGTATGTATAGCCAGGCTCTGGTGTAGAATATACTGAGATGCGATTCGGTCCGCCACAGGCCTCTGTTGAGTCACCAGAACAAGGCATGGTACAGCCATCATCAGCTTTCTGTGGAGGTAAACTGGTACCGCAGTAGCATTCCGAGGAGTATTCAACGCCAGAAATATCATAGCCCTTTCCGTAACAATAGCTGATGCACGATTGGACAGTCATTCCACTTGAGTCGTAGTAGAAAGTCTTGTTAAGGACGCGAGCACCGACATTGTCATCATAGCAGCCAACATAATGAGCACTGTAGGGTAAGGCTGAGGTTGAAACTGGGCCGGGGTCACGTCGACTTATTGTGGCTGCGAAGGTGGTCGCAGGGGCCAGTAGGGCGAGGGAGGCGAAAGAGTGATGCTTCATGTTGGTATCGAAAGAGTGAAAATTTTTGGTAAACAGCAAACGTATTTAAGGAGTCATGTGAGTGAACAACAACACCCTGACGATGCAGCAGACAGAGAGTCATATAAGTACCTCCTTCTCACCGTCGCCGCCGAAAAGGACGCTCTCACAGCGAAGGTGCGCCATCATGCAGATATAAGATGAGATATCCTTCGGTGCCTATTGCGGTTATCGTGGGCGTCTGTTGTGCAGCATGAAGCCAGCATCTCTGCAGGAGATGCAGGTGGAGAGTAGCAGGTTCTCAATCAAACGGTATACTGGCCAGCAAGAACGATATCATTAGGTTTGAAACCTCGCTTACGGTACCAATGGTAGGGTATAGGCAGGGAAATTGCTTCGAGACTTCTGCGCAAGGCGTCAAACATGTTGCTCCCTTGTGCGACTGTCGCTATTCGTGGCTTAACACTGCATGGCTTCAGGGGTAGAACAAATAAGGTGCTCGGATGTTCATCAATTTTGTTATTGCACGCTTAGCATTCCGGAACACCAAGTTGCTGGCAGCGTTCGTTGAGCGGCTTCACTGCTCCAGGGCAACCTGATTCAGACAGAAACAGTCACGCGGTACAGCCATCTGCGCCTACCATATCCAGATGTTCCAGAATGCTCGAACCTGACACTC
Source organism: Dendrobium chrysotoxum (assembly GCA_019925795.1). Lineage (NCBI taxonomy): Eukaryota > Viridiplantae > Streptophyta > Magnoliopsida > Asparagales > Orchidaceae > Dendrobium > Dendrobium chrysotoxum. The sequence continues at coordinate 3,206 of JAGFBR010000331.1, read as the reverse complement.
AGAACCCAGTCAATTGAGCCTCTTCAGGGGTCTCCACGGTGCGGACATTACCGCAATCGTACCTTTTCAACTTCTCAAGCTTAAAGGCCAGTCCCGATGGTTAATGAAAATACTACGTTGCTCAAGGTCAACGATTCCAATTTTCATGGTGGTCGTTGATCAAGTTAATGGCTTCGGCACGATAAGTAGCATCTTCGATTCGTGTGCCTTTGTCCGCGTCGAACAGGATCTGTTGGGGCTTCTTGTGCGAATATATCGGCCAGGAAGGGTATTTTGTATGTATTGTTCCCAGAACGCCAGCTGTTGGGGTCGAGCGTGCGCACAAAAGACACCCAGCTGCGAGTCATGATGTCTGCGAGCTCGCAGTACTCGGCCGGTTTACCTTCGAACGGAGGAACCCCTTGCGTGTCGTTGTGGAGCTCATCGTGGCCAACCCCAAGCTTATTGTTGAAAACGAAAGGTATCTCGGTCAGGTGCTTGACCCCCTGGTACCAGTGCTGTCCATTGGCCTGCGCGTTGAACCGGTAGGAATACGCTCGACCCGAATGCTTCGACCAATACTCACATGTTCCTCGGTGGGGAGCTATAAATTGGTAGTCCCCCATGTACGCAGCGTACCGACGGTAGTGAGCATTAAATTTATCAGTCGGCATCGCCTCGCAAGAACACTCTAGGTTGGTTTTCCACGGTATGCCGAAGCACTCATCGTGCGGATACAACTTCATGAGTTCTCCGGCAACAGTCGCGTTAGGATGATCTGGAGACATAGTGGCGTTAATGATGTCGAACATTTCGGACTTATTGTGCGGTCCCGGTGGTGGCGCGGCAGTTGCCCCCTCGTCGGTGTTCGTACCCACGATGATAGGTACGTGTGTGAACTTGCCAGCCGCCAACTGCTTCGTTGGCAAGTCCTCGATGAAATCCCCGTCCACCGCCGGAAACCATATGTCGCGCATGGAGCTTGTATTGAAGGCGTCGTTTAAGACTGTGAAGTCCTTGTCCCGAAGACACTGTAAAGTCTCTTCCCCAGAGGGCCGAAGGCAGCCAACATAGCACATAAGAGAATTCATGAGCGTACGAGACTGAAATTGATTGCGTATGGGGATGAACGGGATCGGCGCGCCAGATTGCATAATCGCACCGCGGAAAAGCTGATCATCCCTGCCGTTATATGCTAGCATATGAAAGCCAACTGACCCAGCGCCGGCACTCTCGCCCCAGATGGTGATCTTCGTGTTATCGCCTCCAAATGCGTGGATGTTCTCGTTGATCCAGTGGAGGGCAAGACGCTGGTCACGCAATCCCAAATTTGTGAGTCCTGCGTCTTCGATAGCTTCACCCGCCAGAAAGCCCCAGGGTCCCAACCTGTAGTTGAAACTCACGGCTACAATGGGTTGCTGGGACACGACGGATTGATTGACGAAGAAAGTGAGGTTGTATCGCTCATCGCTGGAGCTGCCTCGAGAGTAGCCACCGCCGTGAATCCAGACGGCCACGGGCAGGGGCTCGTCGTAGTGGCCAGCGGGCCGGACGACGTTGAGGGTCAAGCAGTCCTCGGAAAAGGGGTAAGCGATCTGATCGTGCCTGTAGCCGGGGGCAGAAGGGTGAGTACTCGGTATGGACTTGCTCCCCCGTCCAGTTCGTGTCTAGACTCTGGGGTAGTTGAAAGCGTTTTCGTCCAACAGGTGGTTGCTGGTAAGGAATCCCTCTAAATACGTGTTGATCGTATTCCGCGAGGTATGCTCCCCTGATCGTCCCGTTCAGCACATGTGCAACGCACTGTCGTTGATTGTGGCGTGTTGGAATGCAAATTGGGTATTGCCCGTTTGCAGGCCTGCATCACTTGCAAGTGTTTGCGATGTCAACATAGGTCTATTCCCACCGAGTAACATGGAGATAAGAAATTCGACGCATGATAGCTTCATATTGACTGATTCGAGAGAACACATATCCGCTTTACAGCTAATCGAACTGGGGACTTTGTAAGGCATTTGTATTCTCTTTATAGCCCTCCCACCAAAGACTTTAGAATCCCGATTATCGTCAGCCTTGACTGAAATGGATCCGACAAAACCTCTCGGACATCTAAGATTCCTGTTGTCGGGACGTCAGTTGTGAAGCCAGCACACGAAGCGAGTCTGATTTGACAAGCCTCTGCGAGCGGTGAATTGAAAAAGTAGCCATCGGACGTTACGCTATCGATCACTGGGCGGTACAAACATGAAGTTTTTCTGGCAAAATTTCATCAGAATCATGGTGCGTGGTCGAGTCTGATAGGACGCTTAATCCAAAGCCAAAAACGCATTGTGTCAATCTCGGGAGCTATGTCGCTTTGTAGATCAGGGTAAACGAGTCGGTCGCCGTCGACAAGGAAGTAGCTGAAGATCTGCCACGCATGACATGCGGTGAGGTGGCTCACTGGAGGGCGAGCATAGAAATATGCAGCACGAGCATTGGAACTTTCCCTGTAAACTCTGTGCCGAATGGTAGGGTTATACTGTGGATCTAACCACACATTATCCCCAACACCTCTGTACTTGATCACGAAAAAATCCCGATCATCATCCTGGCATATAGATCATACCTTCATGTAATCGAAACTAAGTCTATTTGTCGTAAGGCCAATATGTAGACCTTCTACAACAACAGCATGCAACCAGTGCTGCGGTTGAATTGTGCTCCATTCGATGATCGAAACCCATACGCATGCCAGCATTTCTTGCACGTGGGAAGTGATGTACAACCAATACACTATTTCCGTTACTCGAGGCCAGCTAGTGTGAAGCAGGCAACTCTACAGAGGAGCCTTGAAGCTTGGGCGAGCCTGAGCAGCATTCCAATAGAGCAAAGCCTCGGCACACAGAGTATAATTCAGAAAACCCACGACACCCCCTGGGACAGTGCTATGGTGCTGAACCTTCGGGATTGATGAACGCCAGTGATAGGCGAAGATGTTGTAATCACTCGTATCACTTTCATATTGAGACAGCAGCCGTTCAGCGATAATGAAGGTCGACTCGAATCGGCACGCCAAAACCGTACTCTCTGCCACCAACCCGGTTCTTCTTCTTCCCGACTTCTTCGATATCCAGCATTGCGGTGGCGAGCATATCTCTATTCACAATGTCCGTAGCAGGTTCACTGTCGGATTGGACCGGTCACAACGGCTTCCAACAGTATACCTTGCTGATTGCCTTTTTTGCCGA
>JAGFBR010000330.1:0-16868 GCA_019925795.1 Dendrobium chrysotoxum | reverse complement strand
CAGTGGGCAGGTGTAGGCCAGAAGGCTTTCGCACGTGACCAGCTCGCAGCAGCTGCACGACCTCTACCTCCAGGGCATTGCGACAAACGACGTTGTTCCCGATTTAGCAGACCCGGCTTCCATACTGATTATATTTACAATGCGAGCCTGATTTGAGATCCTGTCTCGTGGCAACTACAAGAGGTCCTCGATGCACACGCTCCAGGGATGCTCGATGCGTCCCAGTTGAATATCATTCATCCTGTTGAGCATAGCCTTGGCCACCTTGCCGATGCCCTCGGGCCCGACGGGAATGTCAATGTCCTGGCCCTGGAAGCCGATGCGGTCGACTGGCGACACGACGGCTGCTGTGCCTGCGCCAAAGATCTCCAGGAGCCGTCCGTCCTTGCCGGCCTGCTGCACCTCGCCCATGGTGATTTCCCGCTCCGACACGGTGAGCTCCTGCGCAGACGGCAGGCCCTCGATCTCTCGGTACTGCCCGCGACGTGATCCCGCGCGAGCGTCAGAATCGAGTCACGCGTCACGCCGGGCAGGATCGTGCCATTGAGCGGCGGCGTCACAATCTCGTAGCCATTGCCGCCCTCGTTTTGCAGCACGACAAAGAGATTCATTGTGCCGACTTCGGTGAGCTTGTGGTCCTCACCAAAGAGCCACAGATTTTGCTGGTAGCCGTGCGAGGCGGCTTCCATCTGCGGCCGCAGCGTAGGCGCATAGTTGCCGCCCAGCTTGTAGTGTCCGGTGCCGCCCGGCCATGCGCGGACGCGCGTAGGATCTGCCTCGAGCGCGACGGGCTTGAAGCCGCCCTTGAAGTAGGGCCCAACGGGCGACATGATGCAAAAGAGGAGCGCGTCGTTTGTAGGGTGCACGCCGAGCGCCGCTTGCGTCCCAATGAGCGTCGGTCTGATGTACAGCGAGTAGCCCGGCTCCGAGGGGACACCATGCAGCATCCGTCTGCACGAGCTTTGCAATGAGCTTGGTAAACTCTTTGCCATTGACGGGCGGAAGCGCAATGCGATGCGCCGAGTTGTTGAGCCGCTTCATGTTCATGTCTGGTCGAAAGAGCCGCAATCGCCCCTGCACGTCCTTGTACGCCTTCATGCCCTCAAAGAGACTCGGCGCATAATGAAAGATCACGCTAGACGGATCAAGAGTAAGCGGACGATAGGCGTGTATCGCAGGAGGTGCCCAGCCTGTCTTGGAGTTCCATGCGGCCGTCAGCATGTGGTCGGAAAACGAGTGGCCAAAGACGAGAGTCGAGGAAGGAGGCGGCGCTTTGCGATCCTTGTTCTCCTCCACGACGAGCAGGGACGCATCGAGGTCGCGTGGACCCATTGGCTCGCCCGTCATTGGATCCGAGTGGTATGCTGCTCGTTGTTGGTGCTGGCACTGACGGAGAAAGGCGTTGCTGGTCATTCTTAGCCGTGGGGCAGGCGTGAGGCTCGAGCTCGCCTCGCGGCTGAGCTGGCCTGCGCCGCCAGGGTGCGCGCCGAGTCTCTTGAGGAGCATTTCTGCTTGTGCTGACGTCGATCGGTCTGTGCTCAGCTTCAGTCCGAGTCGTCTTCTTGAGATCTTGAGCTCCCCGACTCGTGTAGTTGGTGTCTAATCGCGACGCGTTTGCTAGTGGTCGTGTGAGCAATTCAATCAGGCACACAATTCGGCGCCGACATCCTGCACGCAAGAGCCTTTCCCCACTCGCGCAAAATACCTCTTTCGCACTCGTCGGAGTTTTGCCCGAAGAGAGGCGCTAGCTCACCTGACGGCACCGTGCCTGGACACATGACCTGCAGCTGCAGCCCCCGATCAATTACACACTCTAATCTTCTCAAAAGTGTTGCTGTGGAGTTGGACGAGGATCACATTTCGCTGATCTCGCGTGAATTTGATATCGCGGCCATCAGGCTTTGCAGTCAGTCGTGATCGCCTCGCCGGCCGCAACACGTGCAAAATGGCACCGACATCTCGAGGAGCGCTGCATCAGCCAGAGCCGCCTTCGCAGGAACTGCTGCAGAAGTGGCTCCAGAAGCATGCCGACCTGGTGGCAGCAGAGCGCAAGGTCGAGGAGGATGAGTCTCGTTTGCTCCTGTCAAAGTGCTCGCCGAAGCTTTTGGAGCGCAATGGCCTAGCTCTGCTCGGACTCGCAGTCGCAAGTATCTCGGTTGGGCTCGGCGGCAAGGCTCTCGTCGAGCTCGAGCGGCCAGTAGCGCACCATGATCGACCGCAGTTCCCGCCGCACTCGTTTCGACCGGGCGACATTGTCCAGCTTGAAGACCACTCGGTCGATCCGTCGAGCAAAGGCGGACAAAAGGGCAAGGGCAAGTCGGGCGAAAGCGGCGATGGTGCTGGCACGACTCTCCCGGGTGTCGTCTACAGGACCTCTGAGACAAAGATCATCGTCGCTGCATCTTCTCCCAAAGGAAAGCGCAGCACGGATGGTGCAGGATCGAGCAAGGAGGGCGCGTCTGGCGGTCTACCAGAGCTTCCGATCAGGATACGCTTGGTCAAGGTCGCCAACAGCGCCACCTTCGATCGCATGGAATGGGGTCTCACAAGAGTGGCAAGGGCACTGCATCTATCCATCAAGACGTCCAAGAGATCCGTCGATGCCTCTTCCTCAGACGAAGATGACGATACAGCAGAGTCAGCCCAAGCAGACACTGCTGCATCAGGCGCGACGCGCAGTGACGCTCCGTCATCGCTGATGCGAGCGCTAGTAGGTGCTGAGCGGCCGCAATGGGAGACGCTTCCTGATGATGCGCTGCCGCATCTCTTTAATCCCAACTTGAATGCATCTCAAATCGCAGCGATCAAATTCGCGCTGGGAGCAAAGCATTTTGCCCTGATACATGGCCCGCCAGGCACGGGCAAGACGACTGCGGTTGCCGAGCTCGTCTTGCACTTGGCGCTCACACAGCAGAAGCGCGTGCTCGTGTGTGGTGCCAGCAACCTGGCAGCTGATAATCTGCTGGAGCGCATCATTGCCCGCGGGGCTGACGCTCTGGCCAAGAGCCGCGTCGGGATCACGAGACTCGGGCATCCGGCAAGAGTATTGGCGTCGCTGGCAGAGACGACGCTCGACCAGCAAGCCCAGGGCGTCGTCCGAAGGCGGACTGCTTAAAGATGTGCGCAGCGAGCTCCAGCAGGCAATGTCTGCTTTGAAGCCCAAAGAAGCGGCCGGCAACAAGTCGACCTCTCGCCGTGGCCAAGCATCGGCCAAGTCGCAGACTGTGCGTGGCAGCGAGCGTCGAGAAAAGCGGGAAGAGATCCGTCTCCTTCGCAAAGAATATCGAAAACGAGAGCGGACTCTCTTGCGATCCGTGCTGAAGCGCGCCGGTATCGTCGTCGCCACATGTCACGGCGCAGGCGCCAAGCAGCTCGATGGCATCGACTTTGATGCCGTCGTCATCGACGAGGCTTGCCAGGCCACAGAGGCGGTATGCTGGATTCCAGTCCTCAAAGCAAAGCCGGACGGCACTCTGATCCTGGCAGGAGACCACCTTCAGCTCCCTCCGACAGTCAAAGGCTTCCGACACTCTCAATCACGCGCAAAGAGCAGCAGTAAAGCTAAGCACGCGTCAAAGGCGTCCGCTAAAGCCACCGAGGAGAAAGAGAGCGATGCACATGCAGACAGTCAAGCAGCTTCTTCTCAGAATGAAGACGATGAGACGGCGGAGGACGCAGACAACGCCGAGCAGTCGTATGCGAGGGGAGATGATGCTGATGCTGAAGCCAAAAAGACGAAGCACACTCGGCTGCGGCCTCCTCGCTCTTTGGAGACTACGCTTTTCAGCCGCCTTCTGGGCATAAATGGCCCTGGTTGCAAGGCTTTGCTCGATACACAGTATCGAATGTGCGAAGAGATCATGGCCTTTCCAATGATGCACTCTATGAAGGCAAGATCAAGGCGGACCAGAGCTGTGCTTCTATCCGCCTGGCCGACATCGAGAGCTTTAGCGCGCCCGAGGACGACGAGCTTATGCGTGCTCCGCTCGTCTTTTACGACACAGCTGGCTGCGAAATGTACGAAAGTCAAGGCGGCAGCGGCGAAGAAGAAGGTGTTTTGCCCTCACAAATGGACTCACGCAGCAATGTGCACGAGGTCGAGCTCGTTTGGAGACACGTAGAGGCGCTCGTGAAGCATGGCCTTGCTCCAGCGCGCATCAGTGTGCTCTCACCGTACAACCTGCAAGTGCGCGCACTGTCGGATCGCCTGCGCGGCAGTCAAGTAGACAAGACTTCGCTCGACGACATTACCATTGGTAGTATCGACTCGATGCAGGGCACGGAAAACGAAGTTGTCATCCTCTCGCTCGTGCGATCAAATGAAGAGCACGGCGTGGGCTTCTTGTCCGAGCATCGCCGCCTCAATGTCGCCATGACGCGTTCGAAGCGCCAGCTCTGCGTCGTCGGCGACAGCGAGACAATCGCCGGTGCAGGCGATGATTATCTCAAGGCATGGATGTCCCATCTCGAGGAGCACGCATTTGTAGAGCCAGTAATGCCTTGAGCTGTCTGCGAGACTGAACGCATGAATGCTCGCCCCAATCATAACGCCATTACCTATCATTCGTATGCGTTTTGTTATACAGTATTGATGTGCCAAAACAACGAGGAACAAAACAAAGGAGGAGGGGGCGGAGCCCGGGAAGGTGGATGGAGCATGTCGACGACTAAAATCAAAATCTGCTGGCCTCATGACGTACCATTCGATACTGTCGCTTCGGGCACCGCACCGGTAGCCTCCTTGAAACGAGCAAGCTCGTCAGCCGTGCCGCCCGGTTGTAGCGGTAATGCTGGTGTAGCCGCGTGACCATTCCCATTCACCGCTGCTGCTGGCGCAGCAGCTTCCCCGACACCTCAGCAATAGTGGACGCTTTCCGCTTCTTGCGGGCGTTGCCTCGCCGTCACCATTTTCTTCGCTCGAGACCGGCGCGCCTTTGTTCTTGGTGCCCTTTGCCCGCTTCACTGGCTTCTGCGCTTGCTTTGGCGGCCGCGATCGTCTTTCATTGTGTATGCAGGCAGGTTGCTCCATTTGATGTTGTTGACGCTGATGCCCATCGAGCTCTCGTCGTACTGCTCCCATTGCTTGACCTTTTGCATGAACTCGTTGGTGGGATACGAGATGTCTAGCTTCCGAGCTTGTCCGTTGGTCGTGGCGGCAGTCTCACTCTTTGGCTGGATGCAGAGTCCGATAAAGTACGTCGATGTCCAGATCATTCGATGCCCCTCTTGCATTGCCTGCTTGGCTAGCTCTGCCTTCTTCGCTGCCCTCCTCCGGTGTCAAGCCTTCCTTGTTGAAGCTTTCTTCCTTTGTCCGCTCGGCCACTTCGTCTGGAATGTGACCGGTCGTGACCATGCGCACCTCGTCGTCATTGTGGCATAGGCTTTCGTGGTCGAAGCCCTTGGTGAAGGGGTGAGCCACACATCAGAGTAGGAACGAGCTCAAGCTTCATGATCAGCTGTCGAATCTTGCTCTCGACAGTGCCGGACCACTTGAGCTGAAGCTCGGCACTGCCACTGCTAGCGACGACCAGTAGATAGTACTTGTAGCTGTGGAAGAAGTCGTGCTTTTCAAAGAGCTCCGACCAGCCCGTCGTGCCAACGATGATGCGATCGACCACCTCCGCTGCTCGCTTGAATTCCTTTGTCATGATCGTGTGTGTCGACTGCGTCACATTGTGCGTCGAGCACATGGACGGGTATGCCGGTGTGATGATGGGCATCCGGTGTAATCTGTCTTGCGGATAGAGCTTCGGGTTCCATACCCTGGTCTGCAACGGACCCTCTTCGATGTTCTTGAGGAGGATCGGCTGTGGCCACTTCACTGGTAGAGAATGATAAAGAAGCGGCTCACAATGGCGCCTGCGACTTCGTTCGGATACAGCTGACATATGCGCGCCACAAGCATCGCCCACGCAACACCACCCAGGAATCCATCACGTTGGAGTAGATTGCTCGCCGCTGAGCCCAGAGCTTGATACATCGCAGCGACAGCCGGAATACCTCGACGTTTGGCACCAGTCGGAGGATCTCGTCGGTAACACGAGAGCCTCCAGACTGCGTACATCGCGCTCATCCAGATTCTTGAGAAGGTTGCTGTCGTGCAGCTCGAGGTCGTCATCTATCCGGGGCAGTGCCAGCCGCGCAAAGAGAAAGTCGATCTCGACGCCCATGAACTTGCAGGTGATGACTGGCACAAAGGCCTCGGGTACAGCAGCCACATCTTGCGCCTCCTCTCTTGCCTTTAGCAGCTCTTCAAATATGGTGAAGAAGTCTTCTCGTTGGACGTGCTTGGGCACGACACACAGAGTGTCAATGTCGGAGCCAGGACCATGCACGCCGAGCCGATAGGAGCCAAACGAGAAGATTTTGCCGCCCGAGGTGGCGGCAATCGATTCCGACAGTCCTCGCGCCAGCGATGCCCTGTACACGAACTCCTTGACAAGCGCATCAATCTTGCTCAGCACGACTTCTCGCGCCTTTGCCTCGTCGCCGCTGGGAAAGACGCCTTCTTTGGTCAGCTCTGCGAGGAGGCTGTCCGTCACCTCCTTCTCGCGATCGGTGGGCCCATTTGTGGCAATCGGCGGTGTGACGCCGAGGAACCTTTGCTGCCCGTTTGCTTGCTGCATCGCGGCGGTCCGACTCTGTCGCTGGCGGCAGCAAGGAAAAAGTCCGCCTATTCTGATTCTTGTCGTATGCGATCTGAACAGTAAAGCTGCCCCAAGACTCAGCCTTGCAAGCCACACACAATGCCGCTCTTTCTCGCTCTCCGCTTCCGCCTCTCCTCCTGCGTCTGCTCTAGCCGGAAGCCGTCACAGCAATCGCGAGCTCGGACGAGCCCCACTCGACGGGTCCGCAGATGACAATGAGAATCGCTGGGACAAGGTCGTGAAGCTACCTCTGTGTAGCCTTCTCGCGGACAACAATCCGGGAAACTACTCGTTGCCGAAAGCGGAGGTCCGCCGCTGATAGCGCTTCTAAATCGATCAGTATCCTTTAAGGAGATTGGCGCGCACGGTCCAAGCTCATGCATGCAGTGCTCGAGAGCCTGTCTTCTGGATTTTGTCAATTATTCCCCATGTGTTGCTCTCGTAGTGGAGTACATCAAGCAGCGTAAAATCGACGCGCTCGATGTGTTAAATTGGATCACTATGACTTCGGGCGATCCTCTTGATTACCGATATCGTGCCGACGCGCCCGCTCGGACGCCGGCCTTGAAGTCGTCGTGCTCGTCGGAGGGCAGAGCCACAGGAAGCTGAGGCTTGCCCTCCAAGCACAAGATGGCGACGCAGACGCCAGAGCCGTCAGCCAGTCTTGCTGCCGGAAATGGCACCGACGGCGTGGCGAGCAGCGAGGTCGGCTCGCTGGCCTCACTGATGCATTTGCTGCCCTTTCAGCGTCACATCATACACTCCCTCATCCCGGGTCCCGACGGCGAGGGCACGCTCGTCAGCGCGCAGGAGAGGAATGGCGGCAAGAGCAATGGCTCGAGAGAAACAACGGTGCTGGACTCGGACGCAGACGATCCCGACGCACTGATCGTCATGGCGCGCGGCCTGGGGCTGCGCACCATTGTCGCGAGCATGCTGCGCCTCTATGACGGTCCCTCGCACCTCGTCGTCGTAGTCAATGCATCCACAGAAGAAGAGCGGGGCTTGCGGGAAGAGCTCACTACGATGGGCGTCAGGAAGCCAGGGCTGCGATGTGTTGGACACGAGACAAATGCAAAGCAACGGCGAGAGCAGTATCTGTCGGGCGGCTTATTTAGCGTGACATCGCGCATTCTCGTCGTCGACATTTTGCAAGACATCATTCCGACCGAGCTCATCACCGGCATCGTGGTGATGCACGCCGAGCGAATATCGCCGACATGCGTCGAGAGCTTCATTGCGAGGCTGTACCGCGACAAGAACCAAGACGGCTTTTGAAGGCCTTTTCGGACTCACCAGAGTTCTTTGCTATGGGCCTCAGTCCGCTGCAGACGGTGCTGACGCAGCTACGAATACGACGCGTCGAATTGTGGCCGCGCTTCCACAAGGCTGTCATCCGAGATTTGGGGCGGAAGAAGGCGACCGTCATCGAACTTCACCAGCCGCTGTCGCAGGCTATGCGGCGCATTCAGAATGCCATTGTCGAGTGTCTCGATGCGACGCTCGGCGAGCTGAAACGAGGATCTGGCTCTGTCGACATAGAAGATGCAACCATCGAGAATGCCATCTTTCGAGCATTTGAAGCCATCGTACGGCGGCAGCTCGACCCAGTCTGGCATCGCATTGGGCCAAAGACGAAGCGGCTCGTGTCGGATCTGCACGATCTGCGACAGATACTAACTTTTCTGCTCTCGTATGACGCAGTCAAGTTCCATCAATACCTCGAGACAGTACTGGGAAGCCAGATTGGCGCAAGCAATACCTCTGCAATTGCCAACAAGACACAGAGCCCTTGGCTCATGATGGATGCTGCCAATGTCATTTTCACCGAGGCCAAAGCACGCGTCTTTGTGGGAGAGGTCAAGAAGCAGCAGGCTGCTCCGGCGCCAAATGGCAATGGCGCAGCTGAGGGCTTCGACGAGGATGAAGAGGAGGCCGCCTTTGGCAGCACAAGGCGCAGTAACAACAGCGACAGGCCCAGGTGGCTCCCGCCCGGTATCGAGCCTACTCTCGAGGAACTGCCAAAGTGGCACCTTCTGCGAGAGGTACTAGAGGAAATTGAGGAGAACATCCACTGGGCGGACACGGACCTCACAGGCAATCGCAACAATACTGTACTTATCATGGTCGAGACGGAACGGACGTGCTTGCAAATCAGAGAATTCTGTCGACGATGCGAAATTCGGTGCTCGGCCAAAGAGGCAAGGAAGGCCGGCCTGGCCGAAAGCTGATGGAGAGGCAGCTTCGGCACTACTTTGAATGGAAGACCGACTTCAGCCGAATGAGTAGTAATCTCAGAAATCCGACATTTGCCTCGACATCGGCACAGCAAGCACAGACCAATCAGCAAAACAATGGCCAGCCGAATGGCGTGAATGGGCGTCAGAACTCGCAGTATGAGAGCGAAGCGCTCAAGCGCAAAGAGATCTGGGAAGGTGGTCGCGCTCCTTTGCATAAGCGACGGAGGCAGCGCGGCGGTGCTGTTCTCGGCACATCCTCTACTCGGCGCAATCCTGGCAATGCCTCGGAGAACCTCGAGACGGAAGCTGGTGATGTGGCGCAATTTATGCGCTCCATTGCAGATCAGACCGACGATGGCGGCGAGAACGAGCTGGACGAGGCGGCCGCCAGCAGCGCCATTGCCGAACACTTCACCGAGGTCGAATTCGACAGCTTCTTTGGACTACTTAAGATGGAGGACCTGATTGTTGTGCGCCCGTACTCGCAGGACGACGACGATCACCACTTGCAAGAGCTCAAACCGCGTTTCGTCATTATGTACGACCCGATCCAGCTTTTATCCGCCGACTCGAAGTCTTTCGCAGCGCGCAGCCACAAGTCGACATGCGCGTCTACTTTCTCATGTATGCCGAGTCGGTCGAGGAGCAAAAGTACCTCAGCGAGCTTCGTCGCGAGAAGGAGAGCTTTGAGCGCCTTATTCACGAAAAGGCCAGGATGGCTCTTCCTCTGCAGGCTGATGGCCGAGCAATGGAGGAGTCGGCGGATGAGCGACTGTTGCGAACCATCAACAGCCGTCTGGCCGGTGGCCAGCAGTCTGCGACCAAAGAGCCTCCGCGCGTCATTGTCGACATGCGCGAGTTCCGCTCAAGCCTGCCATTCATGCTGCACAAAGCTGGCATGCGTGTCATCCCCTGTACGCTGCAAGTTGGCGACTACATCCTGTCGAGCACAATGTGCGTCGAGCGCAAGAGCTTGTCCGATCTCATTCAGAGCTTCAACTCTGGCCGGCTGTACACACAGTGCGAGCTCATGTCGGTACACTATCAGCACCCGATCCTGCTCATCGAGTTCGACCAAGGCAAATCCTTCTCCCTTCAAACGATGAATGAGAGCAAGTCCGGGCCACGTGCGCTCACGTCCCGCGTCAAGCCGAACGAGCTGGATATTCAGTCCAAGCTGGTGCTGCTCACCAATGAATTCCACAGGCTGCGCATCATTTGGTCTAGCTCGCCTTACGAGACCTCGAGCATCTTTGCAGAGCTCAAGCAGAACTACGAGGAGCCCGACGAGTCACGTGTCGCTGCCATCGGCCTCGACGGCGAGCAGTCCGATGCGGCCAATGCGGGCGTGGGGGGCATCGACAATTCGTATAACCTCACGCCGCAGGACGTGCTGCTTGCGCTTCCGGGCATCACGACCAAGAACTACCGCCTCATCAGCAACTCGGTGCGCGACCTGTGCGAGCTGTGCGAGCTCACGCGCGACGAGCTGAGCGGGCTCATCGGTGCTGAGGCGGGGCGGCGGCTGCACGACTTTATCAATAAGAATGTTCGGGGATCCTAGGCCAAGGCTCGTGATACCCGTGGGGACCGACGCGGCTGATTCACTGTATCATAGCTGTATCATACCATCGACTTGCACTTCATCTCCTCGCCGAGGGAGGAGAAAGGCGTAGCATCAGCGGAGCCAAAGCAAATGGACGGCCAGGCATTAGTCAGCACGGCGCATTGCCCGAGCTCGACTATGGCGTGGCTTCAGGCAAGAGAGCAGAGCATGGAGTAAACATTCCCCCGTTATCCGCATGCCCAACTCTACGCGCTAAACGCTGCAAGGCGGCCGATCGCGCCACATTTGTGCAGCGTCGCCTCCTCGGATCAGGCCATTTCGCTGGGCGTGCAGCGCGTGTGCAGAGGAATTCTGCACTGGGCGGACCGGTCCATACCAAGATGCGTCATTTCTCAAAGCCGACCGCGGAGGAGCATGGGCCCTCGATGCAGTCCCAAGAGGCAGGGCAGGGGCCCGCATATGGTAAAGATGCCCTTGTGATCAGTGACGCCGAGAGGGCGCCACAGCAGGGAGAGCAGATTGGCGGCGGTCTCGTGGGCAAAAGAGGAGTGACCCCACGCGCAGAGCCGGACGCTAGTGCACTCTTTCGGACGAAAAATGGACCGGAGAACACTGTGCAGCCTACCGCATCGCGGCCATTTCAAATGCTGCAGTCTACCATTTGCCGGCAGCCCAGCCTTGGTCAAGAACCGTCGATCTCGGAAAGCTGCGCTCGGCTCTGGCGCTGGCGAGCGACCCAGTCACGGCTAAATGCCAGATTCGTCCGTGAGAATCGTCTAGTGCCATTGAAAGCACCACCATTGACGACGCAGCTGGGACCTGCCAAGAAGCAGTTGCAGATCCGGAGCGCCTCGTCGGTGCAAGATGAGCAGTCGCTCGGCATCGTGACGCGGGGCAGTGGAGATCTGGGACCGCCGTGGCTTGCAACGCCTAGTCATGGAACGGCAATGGTCCGTCGCATTCGCCCATGATTGCCAAGCAAGGGCAGCGATTGGTCGACGTGTCGCAGATGACCGCTCTTGTGGGCGCCCTCTTGCAATGTGCTTGCTTGGATTGCAAATCAAAGACCACGGTCCCTCGGATGATTGGGCGGAGGAGCACTCTCAAGAGCCTCTTCATCAATTGGCTTTGATTGCAGCAACGGCTGATTGTGACCGGGGCGGGCTCCAAGCTAGTGTCGGCGCTCTGCTGGCCAGCGCGCCTGCAAGCTGGCCGCGAGTGAAGATCGTGCGAGACTCGCTGCCGAGACGCCCTCGCGCCCCGCTCCAGTGATGTCAGCGCAGCGTCCGCGGTCGACCGCGCGCTGCTGCTCTGCCGAGACGAGATCTCGCGGCTGAATGCCAAGCCGAGAGCCGTCGGCGAGACGCGTTCGCTGGCCCCCGTTCCTAAGTTGGAGTGAAAACGACTATTCCTTTCAATGTAAAGCCAAAAGTTTGTTTACTACCACCTTAATCTTGAGAATCGACTCGACTCGCAAGTAATCCACCCATCCATCGACACAGCACACAATGAAGTTCTTCAACTACGCTGCCCTTTTCTTGGGCGCTGCTATCTTCGCCCGTGCCCAGGAGGACGGCGGTGAGGGTGAGGATGGCGGTATGGAAGGCGGCATGGAAGGCGGCGATGGCGAGGACATGTCGCTCTGTGACACCTACACCATGGCTCTCCTCGGCGAGAACAATGCCACCAACCAGATGACGGTCCTGACGCTCGTCGTCAACACCGCCCTGTGCGTATTTTGTTGAGGGTCTGTTAGTCTTTTCGCCTCTCGCTGACCGTGAAAAATTTTCTTCTTCTCCCCGTTCAGCATCGGCAACTACCCCAACCCCGCTGGCGAGCCCATGAACGAGGTCACTGGTATCCTGAACAACGGTACTACCACCGAGGGCGAGATGGTCTCTCTCCTCGAGTACTTCGATGGCACCCTCGCGAGCACCAACCGGAACGGCCAGGCTGTCTCCGTCAACTTCCTCGACGGCGGTGGTGCTGAGCCCCTCATGATGAACATGCCTGCCAACGACATGGAGAGCAACCAGTACACGCTCGTCACGCACTTGTACCAGGTCTTCGGCTCGCTCCTCGGCTGCTCGATGCAGACCGAGGACGGCCCCTTCATGACCTACCAGGGCAACCCGTCGATGAGCCAGGTTCACCGCTTCATGAACCTCAACCAGACGCAGAACAACTACTTCATCCAGCAGGTCGGCCTCGCTGCCACCAGCTTCGGTGTCTCGCAGGAGGACGCCATGACCATTGGCAACTCGCTCAACGAGACCTTCAACTACCGCTGCTCGCCTCCCGAGTCGCTCGGTGAGGGCCTCGAGGCTTACAGCCAGTCGTGCTGCCTCGACTCCTCGTGCCCCCTCGACCCTGAAGACTCTGACTGCACCCAGAGCGGCATGAACTACCCCAACGGTACCGAGGGTGTCGCGCCCCAGCTCGCCACGCAGGAGGACATGGACGCTGGCGCCATGGGCGGCAGCAGCCAGGGCGGCGAGAACGGTGAGGGTGGCGGTGACGACATGAGCGACTCCGACTCTGGCAGCGACGGCATGAACGGTGCCCACAGCCTCATCGTGAACGTCGTCGGCGCTCTCGCCCTCGCCGCTGCCGGTGTCGTTGCCGTCGGCCTCTAAAGTGGAAATTTTTCTCACGGTCGACCTGCTCTGATCCGCTCCGCTCGTTGCATCTCGCAATGAGATGCATGCGCAAGAAATGTACAACCTTTTGCAAATCCACCCAATCCCTCAATACCTTCTCTACCCTTTCCGTCTCTTGCAGTAGCTGCACAGATTTGTTCGTATCTTCGAGTCGCTCGATCAGATTTCAATGATGCCTCTGCTAAGATAAGAAGCGAAAGAGGGAGTGATGAGCTTTGCTCCAGTCCGTGACGCACCAAAATAAGTCATTATTGATGTGTTTTTGATTGCGCAATTCCCGTCTCAGCGGGCGCTTGAAGTATCATACATGGCTTGAGAATGTCTTGCTAGAGCTACAGTGACGTCGCGTCGAGAGTATTAATTTAAGAAATGTTAGTAGGCCAGACTGCTCGATTTCTGATGGCGACGGCCGCCTCGAGCTTGACCAGACCCGATGGACTTGCGACGGAAGATGACGTCGAGCGCATCGCTGGCAAAGCCTTTCTTGTCGGACGAGTCGTGGATACGTTCTGCCTCGGCCTTGTCAGCAAGCTCGGCGCGTGCACGCTCAATCGTCGACCGCTCGCGCTGCCACATCTTTTGCGTGTGGTCCAGCATGGCATTCGAGTAGCGGCGCGCCGCCTCGTATTTGCGCGACGACTCCAGCGTGTCATAGCTCGGAGACGCTGGCGGTGATGTGTGCGGGGACGAAGATGCAGCCGACGACGAAGAGGAAGGCGTCGACGACATTGAAGCGCTAAGAGACGATCCGCTCGCGTCCTTGCGCATCAGAGGATCCTCTTGGAACATTGTCGCCAAGGGCGGAATGAAGGGCGCGCCGCCAATGTGCACGACGGAGTGGTTGGACGAGGAGTGGTGGTGCTTTGAGCCAGTTGCCTGCATCATGGCGAAGCGAGTCGAGATTGCTTGGAAGTCTTCAACGTGTGGCTTGCGATGCGCGATAATTCTCAGGACGTTGCTGGATCCGCTCGCTTGGAAGGAGGCGGTAATTTTGTGATGGGCGAACGACGTGTACAGCAAAGACGATCGTTGACGACGACGACGGGAGCGACTTGAGACAGCCGGTGGCTTGATTATATCTGCAGAAAGCAATGATGGCGTTCAAGAGAAAGCCACCCGGCGTTTAGAAGTCTCACATATCTCGGCGAACCAAATCGGCTCCAGCCTCGATCTCAAAGAACACTCGAGCGTCTGCGTAACTTCCAGCGCGTAAAGCACCTACCTCCACGGCTGGAGCGAGGCATAGATAATCTCGACGTCATTGCCGGACATGCCGAGACACAAGGTCGCGTGGGCACTGAGAAAAAGTCCGGATGTAGCGCTCAAGCGTCTCCTGACCGTCATGAGTCCGGGGCGGTGCAGGAGCGTAGGGAGCCTGTCTCTGCCTCCTAATCTTGTGGAGACGGCGACTAAAGCCGGCGCGCCCTAACTCGCCGAGGCGCTCCGGCAGGGCACATCGGCAGTGTCGTCTCGACTGCCTCCGCAAAGACGCCGTCATTGAAGTGGGCCAAGGGGCTTGGCCTGCAATCAGTGACGCGCTCTCCCACCCTGTCCAGGAACACGACTTTACGATCTGCGCGGCTGCCGGTCTGAGGGTAGTTGCCCGTCCGTCCCGATCGCGCGACCTTCGCGCACGCCGCTAGACAGGCCCTCACTAATGGTCACTTTCGCTTAACGCAGTGAAGGGCGATCTGGCATGTCTTGCGACCAGTGTGTGCCAGCGCGGATCTGGCACCCTCGATCTGATTCAAAATCTTGCCGAGGCGGTGCTTTATGCTGCGGCAAGAGTCGACGCACCACCATACTACCTAATGAGCTATGCGAACTTCTGCGCGAATTAAGGGATTCGACCACGGATGACACACTTCTGATGATTGAAATGAGGATTGCGAGGGTATGTGATTCCATGATGCTGCTTCAGAAGTACAAATACGTAGAGTGAGGGACTAGTACCCCTAGTCGTCTGCCAGAGCAGACTCGTCATTGTGATCCGATGAGCCCTCCTTTTTCTCTGCTTCGGCTTGCGCGGCCAGGGCCACATCGTCGAGCGGCACCTTGACGACTTGTCCATCGATAACGCGCTCAATGAGGCCAGTCTCGGCGTCGGCTTGCGCGTCGGGAGCTACGCCAGGACCTAGCGGCTCTTCACCGTCAGTGGCATGCACGAGGCTCGGATCAGTCGAGCCGCTGCTGGCACTCGATGAGCGACGGTGTTTCGGTCGCGTCGGCGAGGCTGGCTCGAGCTGGCCGAGGCTCGGCCGTCGAGCGTGTGCTTGCGCGACGACGTCTGCGCGAACAATCGCCGCATTGTCCAGTAGATCTGTAAATGTGTTGAGTCGCTGCTTCCACTGTTGGAGCGCTTCATGTGGTGCTCTGCGATGTCGCCAGAGCTGCTCGATGAGCTCGTCTCTTCGGCTGGTCGCTCCTTGCTCGCAAAGGCGTCCTCGCCGAATGGAGCCTTGCGCTGGAAGTCGGCAGCCCAGTCGGCCGGCGTGAGGTAAGCGCTGGCACTGCTGCGGTGCGGATCGCCCTGCAGCTCGCTAGAGTCTGCAAATGGGCCCCACTCGTCGTCATCGTCGTCAAGGCTGCCGGGTGCTGCTTCGTCGAAAGGACCGCTTTCGCTTGGCTCAAAGGCATCTTCAAAGCCGTCGCTATTGCTGTCATTTGTGTTGCGGTTCTGCATGTCTTGGGACAGCCAGCTGGCGTCCTCGTCCGAGTCGTCATCATCGGACGAAGTATTGCCGCCGCCCATTTGCGAAGAGAGGTAGTTGGCAAAGGCGTCGCTGCCGATGTTCTGAGATGCAAACCCTTCGCCTTCGCCTCCCCGCGCAGCCGCCTGCCCAAAGGCCATTGGTTGCATCATTTGCGGACGGCCGCCTGCTAGCGGCGCTGCTTCGCGCTGCCGCACCTCCTTGAGTGACTTTTCCACAAATTCAGCCCAGCTGGGCGTGAGATGGTCCTTGACAGGCTCAGCGATCTCTTGCGGATACCGATCGAGCAGCTTGATGGTCTCTTCGGCAATGAGGTTCATGTGTCCCATGTAGCCCATGCGGATCTTGCGAGGACCACGCACTGACTCTTCGTTGCGCTTGTGACCCTCGACAATTTTCTCGGTCAGCTCGCCACCGCGAAAGACTGCCACCGTCAGCCGGCGGTTCAAGCCCACGTCCATGCGCCCATTGAAAAATTGCTGGAGGATATCGTATACGACGTTGTGCAGAAAGTTGTTCCAAGGATACTCAAAGAAGAGCCGAAGCACCGTCGGCACGACTTCAGCCGCAAGGAAGCGCTCTTTCAGCGCATCACCGGCTGTCAAGTTCTTCGGATCGAGCGAGGGGGATGCAGCGCGTGAATGCGGTGCTGACGGCGATGTGAGATCAGCAAGAGACATGTGCGAGAGCACTCTCTGTACCTCGTCGTCATTTGACGCGTTCTCTTTGTGCCCTTCTGCAGCTTCAGGCGCCGACGTATTTCCTGATGCTGCTTTGTCCTCAGCCGAGGATGAGCCCGCATTCGCAGAGGCAGCGCTTGGCGCCGGTGCATCATTTAATGACACCTCGCTCAATAACGCCTCGTCGTCGGTGTCTTCCGAGCCAGTGCCAGCACCGGCTGTGGATGTTTGCCGGGAGTGACGGCTGTCGGTGGAGAGAGCTGCCGGCGCATCAGATTCTGCCTTTGCCGGAACATCGACATCGCCGCTCTCATCCGCCAAAGGCTTATCGCTTGGCGTCGCATCAGTCGTCATCGCTAGGTC